>VZRW01014084.1:389428-434426 GCA_013398125.1 Aegotheles bennettii
CCCCCCCGAAAATCCTGGTGTCAGTGACCGGACAAAATGAGAGAAACTCACCGTGAACATCAGCAGCCAGCACTGCAGGAGGCACAGACCATGCTGCCGGCCAAAACGCTCGCAGCTTCTCCTCGCAATTTCCTATCACCCCTTCTCTGATAATTCCCTTTATGTATGAGCAGTTCAAAAGTGTGTTCCGTTATTATACTTTAATTGGCTTATGATTAAGCAAGCAGGCGGTGCTAAGGATATGAGAAGCCATGGTGCAACACAGTAGAAAGCATTAGATGCCTTATTTCCTCCCTCAAAAAGAACTGTATGGTACGTCTGAAAACACTTAGCAAGCGGCAAGGCAACAAGAAAAGCAGGGCAAATACAGATTGCTGCCCTCTTGAAACTAAATCCATCCCTGTAAAGAAAATTATTATTCTCTTGCAGCACCACATGCTTCTGATTGTATCAAAAAGCATTAAAATAACAATGCTTTTTCCTAAGCTGACCAGCCTCAGGAAATGGTTTGCAGGCTGAAAGCTGTACTTCACTTGCTGGAGTACCAGGTTACACTCGCTCTTCCCAGCACCATGCTTTCCCCAGCAAAAGACAACACTGATTGCAATTGCCTTTATATAGACAGAATGAGTCAAAAATAGTGTTTTGACATTAAGATTATGGACTTCATGGGTACTAGCAAAGCCATTAAAACCAGACACCTGTTGGAACAAAAACAAGTATTTTATTACCTAATTTACGTAGCAAACTCGCTTCTTTTTTAGAGCTAGCGTGTAAAACTTGGGAGCCTTTCACAACAGAAGCTCATTACTCAGGAGTGCATAACAGCTTCCTTAAAACACTATGCTGTGTTATAGAAATGCCTTAATAAAGATGAAAGAAAGTGACTGATAACAAAGGTTACTGGCCCACCTGAGCACAAGGGCTGCAGCCTTCTGTAACAGAGGGTTTCGGGGACTTTAGCACAATTTAGACCTCATGCCTAATGAGTCACACGTGGTATGGAAAGTCCTAAAGAGAACTCAGTTAGAGAGACCAGAACTTCTGCCCACCTGGCAGGTACTTTTTTTACATTCCTGATCCACTTTCAATTCACACATTTGAAAACGGATGCACAGATCTGGAGACAACCTCACAGAGCAATAGAAAGCACATTTGCTGTCTAAAACCACTCGTGTATAGCAACAAAAAAACACAATAAGGAGAATCTCAATTTCTGCAGTGATGCATTTCCTAACATTTTTACTTTCTATTTTGAGGATATTATAATTTAAAAAAACACCCTATAGCTCCACAACTATTTCCATAAATGTTAAGAGATACTAGATCTCCTTAAAAGGAGAGGATGAACCATACTGCTTAGGGACATAACCTAAAGCCACAAGAACAGGCCTTACTCTCGCCTCTAGAATCATGTTCTGCCCATCACATCCCATGCAAGAGGATGTGGCAATGCTTGCAGTTCTCGGTCCAGAGTTCAGGGATTGCTCCCAGTCAAGTGTCTGTCAGGCAATGAGCCCTGCTGAGGGCAAACTTCTGTGCTAGAAAATGACAAGCAAGGTGAGTGACCAATCAAAACCTCCTTGGCCAAGAGGAACAGAAAACTTCCACGGGTGTTGAGTGGAGGCAGAAAGCCCTGGCACACAATCCCAGAACTGAAAGAGGTGGCTCATTCTGTAGACATGGAAGACACCACCAGATTCCAGCAACATGATTAGCCAGAGACCCCTCAGTGCTGCCAGATGTTATAGCCATTGGTTCCCTTTGTTGGGAGGACAGAGCCACACACTGTCGGAGCACAGCTGCTGGCCTCAGCTCATAAAACCCTGCACGTCCTGAGCTCAGGATGAGCCCCATCTCACTTACAGAGTCAGCCCTGCACTGCAGCTTATGGAGCTCCTTGGGATGGAACTAAAGCAGCTCACGCTTTTCTAGCTGTCTTCTTGTAGATCAGCACCAGGGAGTACGGGGCCTGAACTCTGAGGAAAAGACTTTTCCTTCAATCACGGGACCTGAAAGACTTCATTTTTTCAGCAAGCTGCCACTGAATTCCATATCCCACTGTTCCCTGAGCTCTAACCATTCAAGCAAGTACCAACAACCGTGTAGGATACAATCCTACTTATTTCTAGTTTATACCTATGCATTAAGTACTTCCTTAATACATTCAGGCTTTGGCTGAGGGTGGGACCCAGTACAGTAGGCAGCGCACACAATGAGAGAAGGCGTTGGTCCCTCAAGAGTTTATAGTCCTATACAGATGAACAGAAGGAACAGAAAAGGAAACCCCAGTTATTAGCATGCATCTGTACTTATGACCCAGAGCCTCTCTGTAATAAATAAACAACTTCTAATTCAGCATCAGCGCAGACTATGTTCCTATACAAGTCCTACAACAGGAAAGTTACCTGCTTTTGGTCTGCCATAACCCATCTCCTGTTTCCCAGCTGCTGCGCTATTGCCTGCTCCCTACCACCGATTTCTGAGGATTATCTGTGGATTCATTTTCAAAGAAAACAGTTTTAAGAACTGTGTTGCATTGTGCCCATTTTGTTTTGGTTTTTTTTTTTTAAAAGATTATGAATTGATTCCAAGGAAGATAAAATGCCTGAAAACATGCACAGGCTCTACAGGACATCAGGGAAGAGCATGCAAGATTTTCTGAGTTTCAATCCAAGTTCTAACAACAGAATCAAGGCTCCCGCTTAGCTAAGGGCTGCAGTCTCTGTATGCAGCAAACACATCACATGGGCCACAGGCCTGAAGTTTATCTTAAGCTCCTTTAAAAGCACCACTCAGCATTCGAAGGCAAACGCGTGACCTTTTGTGACATCTCTCTGGAAGGAGCTTTCATGTCTGTTGCTCCGAGATGATTAGAAGACATGGTATTTTGAATGCAAACTAAGCAGTGCTCCACTGCTGCTTATTCTCAGGCATTAAGAGTCAGATTTTGCTGGGTTTTGTAGGAATTGGGGAAATACATGAAAACAGGAAACAAGCAATGGAGTAGCAGGGAGCTTTGTCTGGCCTCTCCTTCCTCTTGGTGGAAGTCTCACTCTTCTGGTGCTGAAGGGCACCCTCCAGCCACATATTGACCAGAAAAAGTTGCCTAGAGACTGGAGGAGGCAACAGCCAAACCAGACATGCAGAAGGAATGAAAACCTTTTTCAGTCAGCTATTACAAATGGACAGCCACTTCTTATCCAACGTGTCCCTCTGAGCATGGACTGGGACATTCTGCTTCTCCACCAAAAGGAAGGAACATCTACGCCTTCCTCAGACTGGCCGTGACGTGGTACGTTTTCTCTCCCGCGCTGGATGAGGATCCAGCTGGGTATGGAGGGAGAATATCAGGTAACAGATAAGTAGCACACATGCTCCCTCCTTTGAGGAGATGATCTGCTCAGATCTAAGTGCACTTTGGGGATGATGCCATAGACTACAGGAACAGGTTTGGGTTGGATCTGCCACTGCAAGGATGATGCCCTATCTGGTAATGACATCACCAAACATCAGAAAGGTAAAACTGTGCTTTATTAATACAATTGCACCTAGCTTCAACACACTTGCAATTCCCTATGCTTACTTGGCCAGAACTGTATCTCTGCCTAAACAGGTGTATCATCATTCAACCTGACTCCGAACAGCCACAGTGACCTAAACGGCACAATCCTAGATTGCACCAGGCGAGGGTATGGCCTCAAAGCAGAAGCTAGTTTAGGTAGACCTCAAAGTTTGATCATCAGCACAATACCTGGCCATGGCAGCAGAACTGTCAGTACTTCTGGAAACTACACTGCATCTAAACTGTGCCCCCCTTAGGATATTGAGATAGTATTAGCCTTTATTAAGGTTTCATTCCTTCAAGCCCCTTGCATCCACAAGGGCAGTGCCAATTTTCTGGTGACCTCTTATGACTGAGCTGGCCCATTTCCCAGAAAACATATGCCATGTGAAGTACCTCACCTCAAATCCTCCAAACCAATTAAAAGTTTTCAAAATGAACCGCCCCTTGGCTGAGCATACCCTCGTGAAGCTGTATTTTGCTCTCCTTATTGACTGTCATGGTCTTTTATGCCCTTGTTATGCCCCAGTCGTGGGAGTATTAGCCTGAAATTACTTGAGGGAAACTACAGTCTTCCCTCCCTTGGCCAAAAAGTCCAAAGCAGGTGAGTGCGGCTGTGCTGCACTCCAGTTTAATGATGGGGATAGTGGGAGACAGGAATTAAAGCTGAGACAGAGGAGTTCAAAGACCTCCTACCTACCAACAACCACTAAGTCCAGTCTGACTTACGAAGGCAGAACTACAGCACAGTGCTCTTCACCCAGGGAAAACAAAAACATGAAAAAAGGAGAGGCTGCCACCAAAATAGCACTACCAAAGATTTGTGTCTGAATTCCACAGAGACATATGGTGCCCCAGTAAAAGGCTCCACCCCAAGTAAATACGGACAAAACTCATCCTGAACACATGTGACAGTGGGGCCATAAAGTCTGGGAAACATAAGACAGAATGAATCTCCTGTAACTGAGTATATGTGCCCAGTGTCACAATATAACCAATTTGCCTTAATTAGACTACATCCTCCTCCTGTCACACAACCTCTACTTGGCAACTGCACAGCTAAGTGAAAACAACCCCTTACATATCAGTAATTACTGGATAGAAGTTTAATTTTGCTATATTCTAGTATCTCAGTGGCTCATTCTGCAGTTAGCCATGGTATTTTCAATTCAGATGGATACAGGAGATGGCATACATTAGTCATAGCTTCACCAGGAACAGCTTGAACAGCTGAAGAAGATTTAAGCAACCAGCACAAACTTCAAGGAAACAGAAACAAAGAAATACTACTACAAAACAGGTTCCTGTATTTATGCGTGCACTCGTAATAAATTTGGTTCTGCTATTTTCAGTTGTTTAAGAACCAATGAAGAAACAGACCCACTAACGCTACTCCACGCGGCTGTTTCAATGCTAATGGATGCTTATATGTCACAAGAGGTTGGAAGGGGGGACTTACTCTTTTGGATAAACTCTACGTTGTGAATTACTTGTTCCGATCTTATTATTCCTTAGAAAAGTAAGGTAGCTGGTTAAAAGAAACAAACAATCCACCCTAATCTTGTTGCCTACAGAAAAAAAATCTCACAGAAGGTATTTTAACACCAGAACTAATAACTGAACTATGCTGCACAAGAGGCAATGCCTTGCATGGTGAGGGCTAGTGTGTGTCTTAGCTTCTAGAGATAACAAACTAAGAGCCACAAGGGCACAAATTGCAGCATATGCAGACACAAAAGGGTAACTGCCTTTGCATTAGGGCAACTATGGCCCCGCTGACCCCTCTGAGACTGAGGGTCGCCTCCCCACACCTGTGTACCAGAGGATTAGCCAAGTCCCAGCTCCCCTCCTGCTAGCCATAGGCAAAAGCACAGCAACAGAAAGACTCACTCTCCGTGTACCTCCTAAACTGCTCACAGCCATCCCAGCCAGTACCACGGGACAGTCCTGAGGAGCACAATGTGCCAATTACCATTTTACCCACCCAACACCGCCATGCCAGTTGCAAAGGAAAGCATTTATTGATTATAACTGAGCCAAAAGGAATCCTCTGCTACAAGCTGCTTCTGTAACATTACTTTTTACTGCTGATTGTTAATAGAACCAACTGATGGAAAATAATTATTTCCAGAAGCGAGACAGGAAACCAGCATCAACTGGCAACAGTTAAAGGAGCTCACGAGGGAGTGAACCCGGGGTTTTTGCTGCGGCCTGTCCTACAAATGCCATGAGTTCAAAGCGCACCCAACTTCCAGCATTCTCCAATAGCTGAGAAGGTACCCAAATTCCCAACATGTTCCAAAATCCTGAAACATGTACAAGAAAGATAGGAGCCTTCTCAAAAGTCTGAACCATTTACACATTGTTAATGAGCCGCGTCCTGTACCAAACACCATCCTGGGTGGATTTATGGAGAACATATGCAGGGACTTCTGCCATTGGGGTTTCCGTAGACAGAAAGAGTAAATAACATGCAGAAAGGAACTACACTGTTGGAAACAGTGCCCTAATTTTGACAGCATATGCTTTAATGTACTGTTTGCAACCAGTCAATAAAACTGCATGAATCTGTTTGAGTATGGCAATGAAAGCATTTCAATGTGAGTTTGATTTTTAAGGTTGAGCCCACACAGCCTCATGTTGTTATTAAGCCACTCGGAAGAAATATAATCTATTTTAAACAGCCTTTTTGGTATTTCCCCCCACCATTCTTACCTTTAAACATTCAGCTAAGTCCATCACAATTACTGCCTATGTATTCATTACAATTACGTAGATATGTGGATTAAAGAACCTTCACTGGTATAAGTATAGCACATAACTAAACACCTCCACATTCACACCACAACAGCACCTTAACCAGCAATGTATGGGATCTCATTATACCAATTTACTCTACTAAATACGATCAACCAAGAAATAGACACCACCAGCAGAACACGGGTGTTTAGAGTTTTTTAGATATAAGGGTCTGTAGCAGCCACGAGCATTTTAAAGGAAATGGCAATTTGGGAACCAAAGCAAGCCAAAGATCTCCCAGCTCAACATGAGTGAACAACCAGAAGGTGAATTTTAGTAGTTAATATTAAACAATAAATTCTCCCATTCTGCCAACATCATTAATGTCACTTTTCAGCATAATGACAGCCTCTGGCAAAAGACTCTACAGTGACAATCCCAATTAACTTTCCTCATCTTTATCTCCCAGGTCACCTGTTCAAAATGCGTGTTTACTCTGTCATCTCTCAGAAGAAGACTGACTGCAGTGGAGGTGAAGTATTCTCCTAAGTCAAGTAGGTCAGGCCGCCTCCGCTCCACTCTGTACAAGCCACTCTGCATGTTGTGCAAACTATCACTTGCCATGTCCTCCTCAGGCCTCTGGGCTGAGCTGCCGTGAGCCTTGCAGACAGGCTGCCTCTCCTTCCCTTAGCAGCGGAAGGCAACCCAAAGAGCCATTGTCTTCGCCTACGGACCTCAGCAAAAAAAGCCCCCTGCTAGCAAAAGCGGCCTTTCTCATGCCAGGATCTAAATCAACCCAGTGCACTCTCTTCACTCATCAAAGCAGCTCCTTAGGGGCCCAATCCAAAACCCACTGAAGCTGATAAAGGTTTTACTTTGGTTTCAGTAAGTTTAGAACCAAGTTCTGTTGATACCATCATACCCTTCCCACAATATACACATGGGGAAGAATCTGTTTTAATCGAATCCTGTGTTTCCCCTGACCTTAAGGAAAGAGTAGTCAAAAGGCTCATTCTGTTACATCAGGAGTGCCCAGGACCTCAGTGATGAATCCAGGAATCCAGCACAAGCTGATTTCACAGCTGGGATGCACAGTGCAATGGCAGCTACCAGCTGAAGAAACCCAGTGGCAACGTGGGATATGTCCTCAGAGGAAGCCAATCTTTCCTTCTCGGATGCAGTCATGCACAGAGGCTGTTTATAGAAGCTGAGTATCTGTCTTTGTGGACATCACCTCCAGTCCCTATCCCTTTCCCAGGGAGAGAGTTCTCTCCCAAAACAGAACTCTCACGTCAAGGCTGAGACTACACAGACCAGCACAACCAAGTGATACAATACCGAACAAGAGGTCTCACATAGTATCAAAATCTCTACAGACCTAAGAGCCAGACAGACTGAGAAGAAAAGGAGGGACATGGTCCCAGAATGCAGGAAACTTCGGAGCTTCTTAGACCATATAACAGAGAAAATGTGTATTTGTTTAATTACCCACAGCCCCTTAACGCATGTATGGGTCAAATGGGACAGTTTTTGCAGGCAAGCCTTCAAGAATTGACTGCATACACACAAATTCATCCATGTCATGGCAAGGTTAGATGATTCAAGAGAGAGGACAATCAGCAGGAAAATGAAGCTGTGTATTAAAGTGCTCAGATCCGTTGTGCAGTTTCTGCACTCTCTGAGGGAGTGCAGAAAAAAGCAGTATGTAGTTCCTCACCTTGAGTCCTGGAGTGTTTCTCTTTTTCTGGCCTTCAGTATCAACAACTGGCTCTTTGTAAGGCCATGAAACAATTAAACCCAGGCCCTCTGATAGCTCTGCCTTGACACAATCAAATAGGATTCACCCTTGAAGTGGCTCTCCTGACAGGTTCAAGACCCAAGGTGCCCATGGGAGTTTCATTTAACAGAAGCTGCATGATACACTTTTGGTCCTAATACCAGGTTTTACATACAGTGATTTTTTAGGCAGTTAAAATGTTCATTTCTGGTGTTTGAAATATCACAGTTAAAGCATTTGCCATTTCTGCTTATACAAGCACTTGCTAGGCTAATGCCCTCCCATGCTACAGACTGCAGCATTTTGCTTGCTCCAAAAAACAAAGCACTGTCACTTAGCTCTTTGCACTTACCCATCAACAGCAGATTCTCACAGCAATGCCTTCAACCCGCGAATCCTCTGGGAGGACTGCAAACCTTTTGCAAGATCTAGGCCTAGTCTTGGCAAGAGACTGACCTAGTCACTCTAGTTTCAAGCCAATATAGGGCATGTGCAGGCTCTAGGTAACTGAAGTATATGCATTTATATAGTCATCTACGTCACAGTCTCCAAATATATTAAAGTTTTGGGGTCTTTCACACAATTTCTAGGTAAGAAAGCCAAGTAATGTAGTCAGGTGTGAAGGCAGGAATTAAATGATTCATCCCAAGTTACAGAGCAATCAGTGAAGCATCTAGGAGAAAATTGTCTTCATGCAAGCATTTTGTGTAACAACATCTTAAGCACTGCAGAGTTGCCCCATCACATAAGCTACTTAAAGTTTGTGGATTGCTCCTTCATCTCCATCCTCCTCCACTCCCCCTCCCAGAAACTGCAACTGATACCAGGTAAGCAGGATGAAATCCTCGGGAGCATGCAAGGATCATGACTAGGGCCTAACAAGACAAAAAGCAGACCTGGAACACTAAAGTGGGGAACATCCTAAAGGCAAGATGCCCTGAGCAATAGTGGGCAAACATGCAACTGCTGCTGGACAGACTCCAAGCACCCATTTCTGCAGGCACCCAGGAGATGTGGCAGCAGGCTCCTACAGCAGTACTGTGATCAATGTGCTGCAAGCCCTGTGAACATCTGTCTTCCTGACCAGTATATTTTAAGTTCACAGTACAATAGGCTGGGGGAGTGGAAAAAAAGTAAAGTCTTTTACCTGATGGTATTTGTTTCCTTTGATCCATATTTTTTACCCTCTAAGGGTAGCAATCATTCCATTGCTTTGAACTTAAAAATCACAACCAGTGAAGTGCACTTAGTAACTAAGAATATATCTTCACACATGCAATCGTGTTATGTCTCAGTGTCCCCACACCAGTTCCTCAACTCTCAAACTGTTTTATTCACTGTGCCTAACCATCTATGATCACTCATATTTTATTTTACAATGGCCTCACTATTTCATAGTTGCTCCTCAGTTTTGCTTAAGTGAGACTGCAGCAGTCCCACAGTCCTTCCTCCTCCCATCCTAAATGCGAATGATGCTCAAGGGTGGCTAGGGCAGAAGGAATAAAGGTTCATTTTCTACAAGTTGTTACTCACTGCAGCAGAACAATACCAAAGCCACACTAGTGGCAAGTCTCAACAGGAATTTAAAACAGAAAAGGATGGTTTTTTTCTTCCCTCCCTCCTCCACCACCATTCTTTTTTGGTTGGTTGGTTTGTTTCTTCAAGACACTCCCTTCTGCTTCAGTTTTGCATAGAGATGTTGCTCCTCCAGCAGACACCTCCCTGCAAGAGACCCCTGACACACTGTAGCTGGGACCAGGAGCACTAAAAGGAAATGTTTTCTTGGTCACACTTCAGCTTGCCGATATGCTGATTACCACCGTCACTGACTCAACAGCCCAGGCACAGCACTCTGTAAGAACATCTCCTTTAGGATATGTTAAGAATGGATTTATGCAGTGCTTACTGGGGCACTTCAAACCTTTTGTAGAAGCTCGGATATCTATGGGACAAAGACTGCAAACTGTCAAAAAGAAACTAATACATAACAGCAAAGACCTCAAAATTCAATTATTTATTAACCGTGCTCACACACTGGTGACCTCCCAACTTTCACATCCAGTGAGGGAAGCAAGGCCCTGAGGGTGCTGCCACATTTCACATGCTGGAGGACTCACCCCATGCCCTTTCTGCCTATCAGTGCAGAAAGCTGTACAGGATTTTGTTGTACAGTGAGCTGAAGACACTGTTCAATTTTTAATTGACAGGCGTGCGCTGACAAGCACCAGGCTGTGTTAGGGGCCCAACTCAGCAGTCTCCAGTCTCTGCAAAACCATGGGACAACCCTGCAGCTCTCAGGAGCACAACAGTGGGAAGAGACCTCCAACAGTAGCACGGGGACTCTGAACTCACCCGGGCTTAAACTCTATCGGGATGACAAAGACCTACAGAAATCTCCCAGAATATTTCTGCTTTCTTGCACTTATCAGAATTCTCATGACAGTTTGTCAAAGGGAAGAACTTCACTTGGACACTTCAGTGTTTTTAGCCTTTTAAAAGTCTTTATTGCTGATGTTGAGAACACCTGGTTAGAACAGCTCAATAAGACATGAACTGCAGACCAACTCCTTCTCCCACTCGCATGCAGTGCTGCAGACCTTCTGCAGCTGCTGCACGTAACTGGCTTTGGCCTTGGTCCAGAGATGCAAAGACCTTCAGTCTGCTCAACACTGCCAGGCAGACAGCAGAACCGGCCCCGGCCTTAGGAGTCAGTACGATCTCCTGACAGCAGGTAAGCAGACCGACGGATATGAACTGGCACAAAGAACAGTGTCTACAATATGTTACACATTTACCATTACATTTTTACTACTGTTAGCCCACTTTAGAAGTCCTTCAAACCTCTCAACTCTAGCTGGCAACATTTTTACAGAGTTCCCTGAAGCATCTTCCATGTTCAACACTTGTTTTTCTCCAGACCTTGCATTTATTTCCCTCCTAATATATTAAATCATACAATGTATTTTGAATTTCAATGCTTGATGCCTCAGCTATTGTTTACACAGCTACAGTCTTTTGTTTAATTCAAAGTGCCCTATTAAAGTGCAGTGATTAATCAGAATGATAAAATGCTGTGGTAAGACTCCTCTCAATCACATTTCTTGCACAGAAAGGCACTCATGCCAAAAAGAGGGGGAAAGGCTCATTTACCACTATTGTAGTTAGATTATGTTCTGGTAAGAAAAGTGGCGGCTCCTTTATGCAACAATGAATGTAGACTGACCAGCAGTTTAGAGAGCTGTAAGATATGGTGAGAGATAATAATGAAACAAAGTCACCCGGAGTAAAAGAGGACAGATGGCAGACACACAATAGCCATCAAGTCTATTTAAACAGATAAGTAGTCTTCTTATGCCCAGCCCAGCTCTAGACATGTGCTGATTCAAAGACGGGCTCTCGCAGCATGGAGCCCTCTAACCTGAGACAGGTGCAGAGGTCACGGCTTTTCCTTCCACGCTCTCATTCACAAATTTGCCCATTCTGTCTGTCAAGAGTAAAATAAGCAAAGCGCGGGACAGATGCTCTGCCCAGCAGCAATAAGCTACACCTCTGTGCCTTGCAAACACATGGGTGGGACCCCAGGACAAAGCAGCACAGGTTTGGGAGCAGCAGAGGAGCACTGCATCGGAAACGCAGTGGCCAGCCCGGCAAGCCCAGCTTTCATCGGATTTCCGAGCCTCGGTGAAGACAAGCTGCTACAGGTGGCAGGGGACTGCACAAGTGATACCTGTTTCACTTCAGAGATGCAGGTCATCTGCAAGAAGATGTTTAGAATCATAGAACTGTTTTGGTTAGAAAGGACCTTTAAGATCATCAAGTCCAACCGCTAACGCAGCACTGCCAAGGCCACCACTAAACCATGTCCCTCAGCACCACATCTACACAGCTTTTAAATCCCTCCCGGGATGGTGACTCCCTCCACTGCCCTGGGCAGCCTGTGCCAGGGCCTGACAGCCTTTTTGGTGAAAAAAATTTTCACTAATATCCAATTTAAACCTTTCCTTGACACAACTTGAGGCCGTTTCCTCTTGTCCTATCGCTTGTTACTTGGGAGAAGAAACCGACCCCCCCGCCTGCTCCAACCTCCTGTCAGGGAGTTGCTAAGAGCGAGAAGGTCTCCCCTCAGCCTCCTTTTCTCCACACCCCAGCTCCATCAGCTGCTCCTCAGACCTGTACTCCAGGCCCTTCCCCAGCTCTGTTGCCTTTCTTTGGACATACATGTTCTGTACAGAGAGAGAGAATCAGTGACAGATACAGGAAAAAAGACACAGAAAACCACCAGTGTCAGCCTGGGTGGCCAGGCTGCTGTGAATTTTGAATGACATGGATCAGTGATAGACTTAATCCCACTAAGTGGTCAAAGGCCTCAGATTCAAGGCCGATTTCTGCTATGGGGAGCATTTTACCAAAAGCGAAAGGCGCTGATGAGCCTGAGAAACCAGGAGCCAGAGACAAGCGGGAAAGCCAGAGGGGAAGCATCAGGGGTCAGGGAGATGGACCACCTCAGCAAGCTCCTGTGAAGTCTGACGGGCCCTTCCCCACCAGTCACTGCAGGACTGGGGCTTTTACCATTGCAAGGATTACTTCAGTCCATAGTTCAACCTTCCTGCAGCAAATCTGCACAGAGACGGAGCACCACTGCCATTCTGCTGCCAGCCTGGCCAGGCAGCATTTCAGGCAGGGCCAGCAGCCACGGCCCCTGCTTCCCCCCTGCCTGGCATCCTGCACGACTTCATCTTTATGTACATCCGCCTGATGATAATCTCTGCTAGCAGCATTGCTGGGAAATGAAAATGCTCTGGGTTCAGTCCTCATAAACACTCGTGGCTGTAAATCCTCAAAAGCCTCTTTAAGCTCTGCCATAACATATGACTTTCTTTCCCATGACATAGTTTATTATACAACTGTTTCTTTCCCTTGTTTTAAGAGGAAAGGGAGCATAACTGCAAGGAAGTGTGTTAGCACTGTAACATGAATTGAATCCAAAGGCTGTACCATTTTTTTTGGCAGAACACGTGTGAGCCGTTTGGGCCTCACATTACATTTAGTAAACGATACAAACAGAACAGAACAGGTGGAACGGAGATGCTCACATCTGGGACTCCCCTTCACTACAAGCCCAGCCTAAAGGCTTTTCAAGTCAACAGTCAATTTCACAGATGCTGGATTAGGCCCAGGAAGAGTATTTTTAAAATTATTTTATTAATTTTACTTCAGTAACATTATTTCAGAACACCTAAATAACCTTTTGCCTGACGAAATAGAAACAAAAGTCTCCCCTTTGCCAGATGCAGAAAGCTAAAAAAAAATAAAATACGGCCCAAACACTGGGGTTTTATAAATTGTGTGAAATTCTGGGTGAGTGAAAGAAAGTACGCTCCTTTTTTCCCCTTAACATTATGGACTTAAAGTCTACTTTTCTGTATTGTATATGATTATACACACATATACACACAGGCCAAATTCATATTCAGAAAGAAGCTGAATTGTTCCAGGAACTGGTCTGTCCCCAGTACTTCATTCCAACAGATCTCAAAAATACTTCCAACTCCAGCACTGGTGCTAGGAAGAAGAGTTTGTTTTGGTATTTCTCCTGCCTGTTTAGATATTGCAGAAAGGCATTTTATGGGTCAAGACAGTGTTATTACAAGGGCTCCTCATAACAAAGGGAGCTCTGGAGAATGTAAATGCAAACACTAACAAAATGCAAGCAAGTATGTGGACACAGATGCAATGATTTGACTGTATCCCTTTCTTATGCCTCACTCTGTTCTACATTTTTAATTACCTGTTGGTATTTTAGGGTGAAAAATTACAAATATTTTGCAAAGCTGACACCATGGCTGAATACTTACGTTTGCCCTGCTGGGCACAGATTTACTTTTAACAGGTGAAGAAAAATAAGTTTTGCATTGCACAGCCAAGAAGTATTTTGTAGCACAGACGTGACAGCAACAAATCATAACCCAAAAGGTAAGTGAGGTGGCTCCAGTGCTCAAGATGTCTCTGGAACAGAACCACAATCATCTGCCTAGTAGCCCTGAGCCTCTATGAGCCCTGTTTTAAACATAAGGAGCCAAAGGTTGAGGGATTTACCCCCACAAAACACCTTAAAAAAAAAAAAAAAGAACAAAAGGACAAGACAGACAGTCCTGTTGCTACATCTCATCTCTCAAACTGGCGTCAGGAGAAGAGCTCCACAGGCCCAGGTCTCGCTCAGGAGTGCTGCAGGATCTTTAGCAAAAGGCACAATGGCCTCATTTGCCCCTGTGCAGGGGGACTGGTGGCCCAGCCCCGCAGGGACACAGCCTGCAGCAGTAACAATGGCCTTCATGTACGGTGAAGAACATGGCCAGCACAGGGACAGCAGAACCAGGAGGCACCTCTTGGCCACACGCAGACCCTCCTACCCAAAGTCACCCACGCGTACAACTTGAGCAGTCGCATGGCAGCAATACAGCTGCACAGAGCCTCCTGCCTGGAGCATCCTGGCCTGCACCTGGGCTGCCAAGCACCAGCCCCCAGGAGCAGGGTTGTCACACTTGTTGCAACCTTCTGCGTTGTGCCCTGCCTGCAATATGCTAAATAAAATTAAACACATTGCATTTCCTGCAAAAAATGAATGAGGAATGACAGCACATACAAAAAAAGCAGGGTCTTAGCATTGGTAGATGGCTGTATCACCCCGAGGTGAAATGGTTACAGGACAAGAACAATAAAAATAACAGGATTCTGCCATAACAACAATATGCTCACAAAAAAAACTCCCAAGAATCCTTCCCAGCCAGCCCCACTGTGCTCAGGGCCGTACAGCCACCACCATGCTAAAAGATCTATGAAGATCACAATCCCCAACTACCCTGCTTATACCCCCTCTTGGCAACCAGGACACTGAGGACACAGAGCAGGCTGAGTGGGGACCAGCGAGACATTCAACAGTTCAGAACGACATTCTCTTTGTCTCCTTTTGTCAGTGACACAGCCACAGAGAACTAGTTATTTATTTATTTATTTTTAATGTAAATATTATTTGGTGAGCTCTTTCAGGGAGTTATCCCTGGTTTGTATACTGTTTGCAAGCCACGTGGACACCTTACTTGTACCACAGAGCACAGTTTCCGTCCCTTCTGTTCTATAATTGATCACTAAAGTGCTCAAGTTTCCTGCCTGTGAGTAATGCACACAACGGCACGTAGCGTTTTCACACATGCTGGCTAGTTATACCACTGTAAAACTGCTTTCAGTAGTTGTATACATCAGTCTCAAATGCATCTTTACATAATTACTTCCACAAGACATTTTACTAATGGACACTAAAAAACAACAAACCCAAGAATAAGCACATTCATTTAAATTACAGAATTGTTATGGCTGCAAGGGACCTTCAGGATCACCCGGTCCAACCGTCTGCCCAGCACCACCATAATATCCCCTAAAACACTAAGCCATGTCACAGTGCCTCATCCAGGCGCTTCTTGAATGCCTCCAAGGATGCGACTCCACCACCTCCCTAGGCAACTTGTTCCAATGTCTAATCACCCTAACAGCGATTTTTTTTTTTCTAATATCAAGAAAAAATGATTTTCTAATATCAGGAAAAAAATTTTCTAATACTCGGGGGCGATCTGTGTATTTTGCAGGAAAGGTTGCTGCAGTAAGCAACTCTGTCCATGCCTCATGGGTGCTTACAAACACCACTGTGCTTTTCGTTACCTAACACCACCACTACAAAGAGCAGCACCAATTGTTATTTTAATTATTATTAATATGCTTAGTTGTATTGCAGCAGTGCTTCCTGGCAACTTTCCGAGGAAGAGGATTCAATTCTCCTGGGCACTGTGCATCCATCCAAGGAGAAAGCAATCTCCTGCTCAGGGGGCATCAACTGCAGCTCCGAGCACAGTGAGCCCACAGCAGCAGACACTGAGAGCACCAACCTCTGCAGATCCCAGTGGGGTCCGAGAAGAGATGGAGACCCCTTTGGTATATGTATAGGACTATGGGGTGAGGGAGATACCACAGAGTTTTATATCTCAGATTTCTATCTTCTCTGAGGGCATTCAGCACATTACTGAGCATCCCAATTTGTTGCTTTAACTTTTATCTTATTGTGACTATGGAAAAGAAAAAACATTACCGGTGCAATCTTGACTCATACTTTGGCATCGAATGTTCCTTTAGTTTTATCATCATGTTGCTAAATCCAAGAAAAGATTACTCAACTGTTGTCTTGTCCCTTAGAGATTCAGGGCAGACAGTGCAGGAGCTGCACACCAGCTCTAGCAGAGCATGTGTTATGAGTGAGGAGCTCACTGCACAGCACACTCAGCTGCACTTTGTTTCACTTAAAAATGAAGCACGTGTGTTTCAAATTTCCTATAAACTTTAGAGAGACACAAGATCAACAATCAGACTGCACTTGACTTTGCCAGGAGCATGGGAAAGTCACCAGAGCAGTACATGATCGGGTCGAGGATCTGTCCTCCCTGGAGAGCTGGTGCTGAGAGGGGCTGAGCACCTCCGCAGCTGGCCAGGAGCACACCACAGTGAGGCCTGGCCACACAGACCCGCTGGCATACACTTACACTGCAGCAGTAACCAAGCCCTGGTCTAACATCAAGTTATCAATACAGGTATCAGCCATCTTGAATCATGATAAATTTGGCTTATTAAGTCAGTATGGAGAACCCTAATGCCAACCCATCGGTCAGGCCACTGCAATCACGGCAAGAAGTGCTGAGAATGGTTTGCAAGGAAATCCACCCTTAAACAGGTTTCAGTGGAACTGCTGCCACCATGGAAAGCCTAAAGCAGATGGTACTGTCCTAAATCATTAAATGTCAGTGGATTCGTCCCTTCTATGACCCCAATCAGAGATCACTTCAGGTGCACTGTGACTGCAGACTGGGTTTTTATGCCTTTGCTTTCTGACAGCAATGAAAGCAATCTGGAGCTAGCAGTGAGATTGCGCTGTGGCGTGCTCAGGGCTGGACAGGAGGGAAGAAAGGTGCAGCAGTGCTGAATGCTGGACAGGGCAGACTGGCTTCCAGGGCTACAGCATCCAAAGGCAGAACCTTAGAGCCCTGTGTTTTCCACTCCTGCTGCACCAATAGGACCGCCCGACAGCACAAGGACATACCCGGTAGGTGAGCAGTGCTCCTGCTATCGAGCAGGACTAGGTTTGTTCCCACATCTGTAACCCAAACACCTGAAACAGGGGTTTGAGAATGAGCCACACACAAGTTCCCAGAGCTGTCACATGTACCTTTTTCTTCCCAACCAAACTCCACCACAAGATGGAGTTTTTCAGTATTAAGCACAGGTCCCTTTGGGCATGTGGATGGAAGCGACTTAGGAACCAGAGACACAGGCAACTGGATGACACGGGGAGTTTTATACTGACATCTCAATACACAGCGCTCTGATCTCTTCCCCACCACTCTCTACTCCTACCTCTAGCAGTCATGAACCTCTTCCCCTTGATGATGAAAAGGCTAAAGAAAGGCACTTTCTTAAATCTGACTCATTTTTTTCAGCCGATTAAGGCATACAATTGCATTTTTAAGAGCAAATATACACATAAAGTAAGAAAAAGAAAAGATGACCTCAATTTACTAATGACACGTGCTGAAAAATCACCTTATCAGAAGAGCCAGGATGACTCAGAAAACAAATGTAAACAGCTTCTGTGATTTAGCACTGACTGACACCCAATGTATTAAAATAAATTGCCCATGATTTCTCACAAGCTCCACGCTAATGCACTCCATAAAACGTCAGAGAAAATGCAGCAGTGCATAACTATCTAGAGGCTTCACTTGGTGGCAAATAATACAACAAATTGTCCCCTGACCAGGACAGGGAAAGGAAGTTAATCTGCAAGTCCAGCCTTTCAGGGAATGTTCCAGGTTTATGAAGCATGACTCAGCAGCACGTAGGTTTCTTCCTAGCACGCTACCGGCAACACAGCCTCTTCTGCCTTCCCCAGCTTTGGTATGCCCAGCATAGTGTCCATCAGGAAACAGTCACCTTTTGTATAAAATGGGAGGGGTGAATTGATTGCCATTTATTCATTATCATTTTAAGAGCCATCATAGACCTGTATGATCACATATAATTCTATACAGCAAAGAGCTCCACTGGAAGAAAGAGTTAAGCTGGTGAGTGAAGGCAGGAGAAATCCAGTATCTTACTAAATGTATTCTAACCTTTTTACTGGTACTGCTACTACAGTAACACCACAAGCCGCTTTGTCACTGCAGCCAAGTCAAAAGCCACTGTACAAAGTCTCATGATCAAGTCTTGCACAGATGCAGCTTCCTCTAACAAAGGAACCCAATCATTTTGAAAAGTTGATGAATACCCCCACTGAGGAATACATTGGCATTTCTTTGTTTTGCAGAAAAAGAAAATAAAGAAGAGAAGGAAGATGCAAGCTTTACATGAACCTGGCAGCTGACAGCCCTTCACAGGAACTACGAGTCTGCACCTCAACACTTCATCCTCCAGTTGAGGCCATGTGAACTGAGTTCCTGTTCCAATTCATCCTCCATTGCATTTCTACATTTTGATGGTTATTTCCTTGACAGGTTATATGGTTCCTTCCTAAAGTTACTAAACCCAACTTCTGCTGTCTTCACCATCCCTAAACCTTAATATTTAAACATAGCTTGACAGAGAGTGAAGGACAGAAACTTATTTTCTTCTTAGAAATTAAAAACAAAGCAGAAAGGAGTCCTCCCTTCTCCCAAATGAAGAAAACACTGACAACTTCACTACTTGCTGTCTGTGGCCTTCCAGCCAGGCAGTACATGCAGACAATAGCCAGCCAGCTTGCTGCAGCAGCTCTGGGCACACCATATCATGTCCAGGACCACAGAAAAACAGGGGTACCCTGGTGCAAAAGTAATGGAAGATGTGGCAGTGGAGGAGAGGTACATAAGATGCAAAGCCATAGGAAAACAGCTTTCATCTGGACCACAATGCATTAGCTCCAGTCTTACCCACAGAAAACCAGTTTTATGTGGATTACTTTCTCCCCAGCTACTAATTCTTGAGTCCATTGACCAATTTCAGCCTTTCAGAAGCAGAGATAATTGTCTTCCTACAAGTAACATAAAAACAGACATCCAAGTAGAAGAGACAGACCCTGAAACTGATCCCCCTCAATGTCCCAACTGAAAAGAAAGCCGTAACATAGGACCTTTACTTGCCACTGAAAAATTTGCTGAGGAGATAGTCTTTCTAATCAGTAAAACAGCAGGAAAGTCTCTACTGGGAATTCTTCATGAAGCACAAGACATAAATCAACAGAAAAGTCAACACCATTAATTCTGATGCTCGAAAAAGTACTTGTTTCATGTAATCATAGGACAAGACAATGTTAATACTGGCGATCCAACCCTAGAGTAAACAAACCCAGGATGTAGAGACCCAGCCTAGAACAGCCATAAAGCAAACCTGCTCCTTATCCCCACAGCACGTGCTAAGAGAGAGCCATCTAACAAGTGGGGTTAAAAAACAGATGACAATCTCAAAAAAGAGGCAGACATGGGGGTTCAAGCTCACTCCTGATGCTGCTCCCTACAAGGGAGCCCTAGGGATGAACTGACACCCCACATTGTTTCCAAAGGCCTGTGGTGCATTTGGTCACCGTGTCATTTGTTTAACAAAGGCGAGTGCCAACCATCACGTCATTTTGGGTGCATGCCCTGAAGTCCACGAACTGTAATCCAACACACCTCATTGCCACTGCCTGCTCTGGCTTCTGTTGTCTTTTTGTATCAGCTAACAAAATGTTTTTCTTTTGATATTCCACACCATCTTATGCTACCCCTGTGGCCATAGAATTTTTAAGTCCTGCTAATTAATTCTCTTCTTACAGAGTAAGTGCCCCTTACCACTACTTGAAGAAAATGATACTGTTTGAAATAATTTCCATTTTTGCCAGTGTAATAGCTCATTTTCTTCTCTGTAGCCAGAAGGAAAATTTGTAACACGAATCTTAAAAACCCACATCAAAGGAGGTTAGAATGACTGATAAATCAGAGGTGTGAGAAATGTATGTATTGTTTATTAAAAAAACCCAAACAAACAAAAACAACCAAAAAAAGCCCCCAGACTCTCCTCACCAACTCTGACTTTTTAACAAATAGTTGACACCCTTTCTTTGTTTTTAGAAGACCATAGAGGACTGATAAGATGCTGTGCACAGGAGATAAAAGACATTTCCATAGGAGATGAAAACCATTCATCTGAGGGGATCACGTTGTCAACGAATTTGACTCGTTATCCACTGACACTGTAAAAACCAGGCAGTTCTACTCCTCTGCTAACAATGATATCACTTCCATTTGTGAGAGATCCTTTCCCCTTCTCCAATGCTGCAGCAAAGCCTTGCATTTTGACATCAAGCCCAGCAAGCAGTATTAGTCCTTGAGACTGAGTTTGCAAAACATCAATGAAATCAGATGAGACTGCAGTTTGGCTTGTTGCCCTTGGATAATGGAAGTGAAATTAAAAGTAGACAGAAGAGAAGGGACTTGCTCATAGCTAAAAACAGATCGCTGGAAACATTTTTTCAACAATGAAAGCATTTTATACACTACTTACTTCTGGTTTCTCTATTTCAGTGAGTCCGGTGATAACTGATACCAGGAGGAAATAGTATTAAAAGCAACTAAGAAAAACTACCAAGTAAAGCATTCCTTTGAAGAACTTTATTTAGCCAGGAAAACCTACTAGGTAAGAAGCCTTCTGCCAAAGACATTAAAAAATACAAGGGCCAAAAGAACAGAAAGATGTGTAGAAGAGGAAAACTAGAAATCAAATTATACATTAAAAAAAAAATGGAGAGAGAATATCCTGAAAAATTCACAAACACTTTCCCCTAGAAAACAGCATCTATCAACCAGCCCTAGCAATTTATTGCAAGGAAATTGATTATCCATCCCATTTCCAAGGGATGCTTTGCTGCTAGCAGTGGCCCACATCCCTGCTAGCACTGACATCCTGGCTTGGGGCTCCTACCTGCCTGGGTACCCAGAGTGGCCATCTCAGGAGAGCAGGCATTCTCACACGGTTCTCATCACTCCTGGTTTACCCAGGCTAGAAATATAACTGCCTTTCCTAATGAATGTCTCACATGTTTTTTATTCTGGTTTTCAAAAAGCACTTCAGACTAAAGACACATGCAGATTTTGATTGCTGCCCTACAAACACATATATTCCCTTCAGGTCTAAGTGCAGAGCTAAGAAGTATGATCAGCTGTAGGACACCTGGGAAGAACAACACACAATAAAGTCTGGTTTGGAAGGTATTGGGTAAGAACTGGCACCTGAGAAGTTAATGCGAGATGGATATACCTTTACCTCTCTCCATCAAGGTGGAGGGAGGATTTTCAGTCCTGCTTAATTTTTTTCTTTATTTTTTTTTTTTTAAGGGCACAGCCCTCACTGCAAATCAATGAGATCTGTATTCCATAACCACTTGACACATCTGAAAGTTCAACACAAAGAAAGTAATTTAATGGTTTTTTATTCCGCAGTGTTTCATCTCGCCATTTCCTTTATAGCATCAAGGGGTTAAAGCAACCAAAGCCAAAAGATGTTAGGGGGAAGAGGATAACATACAACTTCTCTTGGGAACTAGCAATGTCACTGTCAAAAAACCCCAGTCTGTTTGCTTCATTTTGAAATGCAGAAATAATTTCTGAAGTGCCAGTGATATATCAAAAAAAGCCATCAGAGTGATGCTCCTCCAGCCCTGCCCCACCCTGCCAGGCTGCCAAAATGCTGTGCACAAAAACCCTGAGCTCAGACACACAAGGCTTTGGGCCGCAGTGAAGGGGTTAAAAGAACTTTCCCTCCTCCATGAAAGTGATCCAGTATGAAGCCACCACTATGCTTTCTGCTGTGCGCTGTGATAGATTGTACCTGCTCTAAGCAAGCCAGGGAGTTTAACCCTGTTCTTGCTGACACTAAAATCAATATTAAGATGACCCCACATCTGATCTGACCGGAGGCAGTTTTGCACCCTTGCTATCCCAACCCAAGACAATAGACAAGCACTCAGGTTTGCACCTCACCCTTCGGTAGCTGCAGCTGAAAGGACTAATTAAATAGGTAGAGCAAAGGCATGCACAGCAAAAATAACTTTACAGTGCCTGCCAAAACAATTTCAAAATCTATGCAGAGCTACGACAAAACAGTGTGACAAAATGAAGATAAACAACTATTGTTTCAATAAAAAAAAAAAAAAGCCCACACCCTTTATCACCTTCATTCCCACATTGTCAAAATCACATTCAGATACAGAAGTGTCCTACCTTTGCGATCTATGAACAAGCAGATTCCAATCAGTGTGCCAGGTCCAAGACTATATACTGGAGAATCTGTTAATATAAAACAAAAGTGGGGAGGGAAAAATCTGAAAATACTTAATTTGTGCTGAAAAACAGTTTTCAGCCATGAGAAAAGTTTTTTTTTTCTATTATACAAAGACATAGATGCATAAACATTTCCATACAAGTATGCATGTACGAAGGCTTGTGTGCATATAATATACATTATGTATGCATCAAATACGTTCCTAAACAAAACCACAGAAGCTTATTACCTATACATTGTAATTCATCCAATGTGCATAGCTGCTGAATTTAATCTACAGCAGACTAAATCCAAAAAGCTACAGCATAAAGGTACAACTCTTTCAAATCCTCAACAAGCAAACAAAGGTGACATTTTTAAAAGAAAATCATTACCAGCTCATAGGATGCCATACCCCAAAAGCCTATCCTTAAATAACTGCTGCATAATCATGCTCCGGGAGTGTTGTTATCCATCAGCTCGCTGCCTATCTCCAGACAGACGCAGTCTGCAAGCCACCGGCTTGTATCTACCATGCGTATGTCAGGAAAAGGAAAACTGCAAATTAGAAGTCCCCGCAGTGGTGAAAAGGAAAAGAGGGTGAGTGGGAGAGGAAGAGGGAGTTCACTGGCCACAGAAATTTCGAGAATGATGACAAACCAGCCGGCTCCGCCATCATCCACTTACAATAGGATGCTGCACCTCGCGGCTGCTGAAGCAGTTTGTCAAGGGGTTGCTGGTATCAAATGCCTGACAGGCATTTTAATTGCATCCAACCAAGTGTGTCCCCAGGAATCGGGCCTTTAATCCTATGAATATCATCAACTGGTTTCTTTTGTGCCGCTGCCAAGCACACACAGGCACGCACTGCACAGAGGCAGCAGCGCACCCCGTTTCACTGCGATGCCGATCCAAATCCTAAACAGGTTTTACGGACGGTACGCGCTGAAAAGGAGGTCTGGAGGGATTTAGCATTTTCTGCATTACGGATTAGGAGGGCGATTCACTCTCCCCCTTTATTTTTCTATCCAGCACTTCTGTTCACGTGTTGGAACCAGTCTGCCTATGCTGCTGTTTGAGCCTTGCTTTTGCTTATTCACACCAGCGGGAAATAAAACCAGGGAAGGCGCAGAAGTGCTGCAGGACCATAGGGACGAGCGGGGACCCTTCAGGACTAACACGGCAGAGGAACGGGGCTCACTGCATGGTTCAGCTCCCAAGCGAGTTGCTGTGAGGGATCAGGTTTTACTGCCACTATTCAGCCATCATGTCTGCCTGGATCTCACCTCCCCATTCCAAGGCTTTCTCCACAACAATGTTAATCTGAGCAGGATAAGGGACCTGTGAATTGGGAAATCACCCAGTGTTTTTTGGGAAGAGACAGGGCATGACTGGGGAGAAGCAGCAGAGAAGGAATAGAGGAACGTGAAGGAATTTTTTCAATAGAGAGGGACAAAAAGTTGAAAGCTGCACTGGTTTGTTTTCGAGCATTGTAAGTTTGTAATGGAACCACTTGAGTAGCAAAGGAGCACTCAGGGGAAACCAGTGAGCCCAACCACACTCTTAAGGGCTGAATACAAGCTTAAATGTCCCTAAAGTCAAGACATGCAAGCCAACCAGATCCACTCCCTAACAGCAAGCTGGTGTTTCTCAGTCCCCATGACAGCAGAGCCCTGGAGAGGGAAGGATGTCAACAGGAGAATGAAACATCTCCCTACCACAAAGTTTGGGAGAGGTCTAACAAACCTCACCTTTGAGAGGGACGAGGGGCTTGCAGGAAGGAGTAACAAATCTCCCATGGATTTCCAGGGCTTCTGTCCCAAAACTTTGGGAGTAAGAGGCTGCAAAGGGAATCAGTTCCCTCCTACCTTCCCCCACAACCATGACAAGATGACTTTTCACACATCCATCAAATTCTGCATCAACCAGAAGTTCCACCCTCAATTCTATAAACAGATCCTCATGCCTTAAAAGCATCTGTCTTGACCTGACAGGTTTCCCCACTCTCTAAATCACCACAGCAATCAGGAGGACAAGAAGATGGAAGAAGGCAGTCCCCCAGACACCCTGTATAGGACAAGGATGGTGGAGCAGGTACTGCATGGCGGCAAAAAGGCCTTCAGAAGGAACGGAAAAAACGAGCAAGAGCAGCATTAGCACAATTCTCAGACCTTTCCTCTGAGAAAGCCTCCTGTGACTCATCGGAAGGGGTGCCTGCTGCTGCCAAACCTCCCACTGCAGAGCTCATCCTCTGCAAAAACCAAGGAAACTCTAATCCTGCCCTCGTCTTCCTCAGCTCCACCATTTAACAGTTGGTGCTCGTTCACAGCATTGTTACCATCCCTCCCTCAATGCCACAGCTCCCCTACACCAGCAGCCTCTCTTCCCCCAAAGCAACCAGGAGCGCTGGGAGGTCCCAGAAACAACACCAAGCAGTTGGGATGGTGGAGGCGTAGCAAGTTTCTCTCTTATGTTCCTGATGGACCGCATGTGGTTCACGAGGGACTGACACATATTGCTAGGCTGCCCCCTACACGCTGGAGCCCATGGCTGAATCTTCAACCAGCCATCCAAATTGTCTCACTCTACTTATGCAACTATTTCCAGGGACCCAATCTGCCAAAACAGCCCACGGCAAATGGTTTCACCATAAGATACTGCAAATAAGAGACAATCTTAATAACCAAATTTGTTCCGGCTGCCTTGTGATATGTCTTTTCATGTTCCTATAAAAGCATTTCTGGCAAGTCAAAAGGCATAGAAGGAGACGGGGATGACGGGCCTAATCCAGGTGGAACACAGAGAACACTCAGCCCTGCCCGAGATCTAATCTCATGTTTTTCCTGGCTCAGCCAGGAAAGCAGGATCAGCCACGAAGCAAACTCCCCACATAAAATTCATGCACCCCAACACAGCGAAACAAGAACACTTGTGAGCAAAAACAAAACACAAACATTAGTAAGTTGACAAGTCAAGGTCCTGGAAATGTTTAAACTATGAACTTGTGCTACTTAGCGTGCTTCTCAGAGAGGAATAAAGACATTTACAGTCTCAGTAAGGGAGCAGGTGAGACTGCGACTGAAGCCTGGTCTAACTGTGAAAGATCTTGCATGTTCAGGTGAGCTTTTCTCTTTAATTCTGACATTCATGCAAGACAGTGCACTCAGATTCAGTACTGTACTGTATGAGAGCTTAGAAAATCCAGCTGCATACTGGGTCCCTCTGGGCAAGGTGCTGGACAAAACAGGAGAGAGCTTCTGTTATAGTAGATTACTTAGAAGAGCCAAAACACAAAAGAGGGTAGTGGAAGCATTCTTCTCATTTTCAGGATAATGAAAAAAAGGAACAGTTAAGGGGTTTGGGCTTGCCCAAGGTTGCACACAACCTCTGTTGCCAAGCCAAGACCTTTCCAGAACCTCAGCCTAAGATCTTTTCACCCAAACCACTGCTGAAATCTTGCAACCAGCCTTTAGCAAAGGACTTGGGGGCTGGTTGCTTCTTTTTAGCAAAGGTGGGGTGAACATTTTATGCAATGCCTAAAATAGCATCCACTATCATCAGTGATGTACATTAACAGGGATAAGTCTACTGAACAGAAACTGCACCACTCTGGTAAAAATAGCCCTGGAACAGGGAATTTTCTTTTTATTCGCTATTGTCTTACCACTCATAACAGCGCTGGGGGTGGCTGCCTGCTGGAGAGGTTGAGAAGAGAGGGATGCTTCACCAGACCCTGTAGATACTGCCTGTTCTTCTGCAGTAGTAATAAATATCAGGCTATCCCATTTTACCAGCCATTTGAGGGACAACCTTACTTTTCTTCTTTTCCCTCCTTGAGGGGGGAAAACCAGAATAGAAGAGCGTTAATTAATTCTGGAAAAATACATGCAGTATAGCACACTAGCTCTTTCGCTAGGGCTATGCAGTGAGGAAGGCTGAAGCTGGAGTCACTGCCTGCATCTCTATGGTTACTGATGAAGGAGAGGATGAAAGGTGGGGAGGAGTTAGGAAGAGCTGCAGGCTGAGTTAGCAGCTTCTGTGGGTAACAAGGTGCAAAGGATTTCAAGGCAGGTTAGAAAGTTTCAGGATGCAGAGGGGCTCTGGTTATGTTTTCAGTCTCCCACCCAAAGAATGAGTGTACAAGAGCTGATTTCCCCCCCTCCTGCAGCCAGCCCCTCCAGAGCCTTTTCTATTGCACTATTTCCTTTAGACCAGCGGTGCCTGCAGCTTCATATTCACAGCAGTTTTCAACACCTTGACAGGACTTGCCTGTCCTTCCTTTCAGGCTACCAACAAACCAGGCCTGTACCAGCGGAACTGCCCTTCCCCAGCATCCATGCAAAGGCATCCCTTCACACCAAGGATTGTGGCCAGCTCTTTTGCACCCATTAACCCACCAGCTGACACAGCATGGGCTCCTGTGTGGCAGAGTTATATAAATGAGCCTTCAAACCCAGGCAAATTATGTCCTCTCTTTCCCCTATCTCAGCTTATTAGTTTCAAACCTGTCAGATGTTTTCAGGCATGATCCCTCTTTTGTGAATCCAAGCTGACCGCCCTCAACTAAATAATAGATATAAGGAACACCTAGAAAGGAATCTCCTATTTCCAGTTCACTCTGTGCCAGCATGTCACTGAAATCAAGTTAGAAGATGTAGGGTGTTCAGATCCTCCCAGGCTTCCTTTTCAGAACAATCAGCTCTGCACAGAACCCTTTGAAGCTACCAGATAAATGTATTCTTGGGTTTTCTTAGGATATCCTTGGTTTCTAGCTTAGAGACCAGTGAGAACAAAAGAAAGCAAAATACGTGGTATAGTGTATACGTGGTATAGTTACTAGAAACAGCTGCAACACAAGCTTTCATATAGTAACATTATACTAAACCATCACCTCTGCCCTGGGTACTGCATGGGGAGGGGAACAGCCCAGTCTCACCACTCACTCAGCCCGCTGCTTCTGGGATGTCAGTACCAGTGGCAGCTGGGCAAAACATCCCAAGCTCAAAATCCATCCACAGAGGAAAAGGGAAAAGTAAGGAGATGAGTGAGTAGTCACACTCCAAATTTTGACATGGCAGATGTCCATCTCAGAGAACTACTAAAACATCCCTAAAGTCATTCAGTGTGTCTTCATTGGCACAGCCCACAAATGCCTTGTCACCAACACACTGGGCCCAGGGAATTCCCTACTGCCCCTCAAGGACAATGGCAATTTTCACTTGGTTCCTTCAGCCTGCAATATCAGAAGTAATTGATAGCAGCAGCACTCCTGCAGAAACCAATGCCACTTGAGTGCCACGACCTTCCACAAAACCAGATCACTGAACCGCACACATCCATGAGCACCCCGCTGGAGTGTCTGCAATAAATTCATGACTGTTTTAAACATGCAGGTGAAAGAGGTGGGTTTATTCTTCTTTTCCATTTTTAATTTGTCTTTTACTCCACTTTCTGCAGGGAGCTAAAATAGTTTTGCATTACCACATAAAGTAGCAGCTGTAATGTTACAGCCACAACAAGCTACGGTCACAACAGAAGGCAAGTTTTCAGGGAATAGCTATTTGCTCTTATCAGAGTGGTGCTGCGGCACGTAACAGTCAAAACACAAATGCTAATTAATCCTCTGGCCTACCTAAAAGCACCATTTTTCCTACAAATCCTGCCCTCCCACATCAAGAGATGAAGGCAACTCCTGTGGTCACCACAAGCACCAAGTCCTGTGAGGGACTCAGGATTCACAATCACCCCCAAGAAAAATGGGAGGATGAGGTTTCGTCAGTCTCAGAAACTGAGTTTTTTCTGAATGAAAATTAAGAGTTAAGTGTGTCAGAAAAAAAGACAAAGACAGACGGACATAGTTAAAAACAATGCTTCTGGTGTTGCCTTGACTCTTACAAGGTAACCACTGCTTTCTGCAATTCCAGTTCTCAAAAACCCCCTTGGCACTACCTGGATCTTTGCTCCAAATCTCCTTCCACCTCTTTCAAATGCTGCTTCATTCTCACTCCTGTTCCATTTGTTTCCCACTCTTTCCCTCTTGCTTCCATCCCTGCCCTCTCTTCATGCACCCCTTCTTTACCTCCCTCTTTCTGATACCCCCCAACAACCCATGCCTCCACAACAAGTAGTAGACACAGAGAAGCCAACAGCATGTGCTGCACACATCTGGTCAGCATTGTGTTATTTATTCTGCTTGCTTGCATTAGTCCTTTCTTCACAGCTTCATCTGTCTCTAGGGGCAATTCTGCCCTTCGCCCTCTGCTTGCACAAAATGATTGCCCAACACAGTCACAGAAATTCCTGCTTCAGAGAGATGCTTAAACCAAGCTCTTAGAATCACAGAATAGAATCATAGAGTCGCTGAAGTTGGAAAAGACTAAGACCAGATCATCAAGTCCAACCATCAATCCAGGACTGCCAAGTCCACCACTAAACCATGTCCCCCAGAGCCACATCCAAACATTTTTTGAACACCAGCTCTTAAAAATGTAGGATTCAAAGTCACCAGTTAATGCTGGAAACCACGGTGAACTTTCCCGTTACACCCAGACTGAGAGACACTCCTGTGAGCACGCAAGGGTCGGTACCATTCCATTCAACCCCAGCCTTAACCTCAGCTTACCCACCAGTGATCTGGCAGCCTGTGAGAACATGTTTGTTCCAGTGGCTGTCCACATGAAAGTCCATTATACTATGTGCATCTTGGAGACACACTAAGGGTTTCTCCATCCTACCACATGGTTTACGGCTAAGAAAATACTGTAGGTACATACCCTACCATTTCTCCTCATCTTTCATTTTGCTCAGCCTACCAGTGGGGTGATGAATCAAGACAAAAACTGGCTTACTGCAAAATATCACAGCTACTGTACAGAATTTATTCAAATGTCAGTTTATACTTCACTTAACCACGTATCCTAATGGTTTTCAATTAACTGTCATGTCATACCTCATCACAGAAGCTTTAATTATTATTCTGCATTAAATTTATAAATAAAATGTTTTAAATTCATGAATAATTTGTTGAATCAGGTTTTGCATGACATTAAATTAAAATATAAACTCTGAGTTGGCATGGCCTTAAACATGTATAAAGCAATAACTGCAATGTAAAATATACAGATTTATCTGTTTTGCTAATCATAGGTTTTGGGCAGTATTTCATTTTAAATCCCATCCGTATTTAGGACAATGTGTAAGTAAATGTTAAAGTTCTGTTTCAGACAGTGGGATGTAGTGAAATGTAGTTTTGAAAACAGAGGTTTTCCTGAAATGGGTCTGTAGCTGTGATCCCTTTCAGAGAAAAGGTATTTATTTGCTCCTTCATTTTCATAAGCCAGTTTAAAGATCAGCCTTTTTTAAGGGATATCTTCCCTAGCAGCTAAGTAGTGCCTTCCTAAAAGCTGTCAGCTAGTTATTTTCTTCCATGTCCATGCTTTCCTTTGAGAATTTTTTTTTAAAATTGGTTATGCCTAATAACTCACTGCTTTTCCTCGACAGCAAAACCCCAGTCAGGCAATAGAAATTGCAGAAACATGTAGGAACATGTAGCAGAATTGGTTTGAGCAGCTTCTCACTTAGCAGTGCTGTAATATAACGGAGGCAGTCAGGCAGAAACCCAGCGAAGAGCTGAGCCGAGAGGAAGCAGCTCCGTCCTCACTACAAAGGAGAGACGACAAAAGCCGCCTTAGGAGAACTCTGCTGCCCGACCCACACGGGTGCAGATTTGACACTGTGCCAGCGTGAGACAACAGCTTATTCCCTCTTCACATGGGGCATCCAGGTCCTTGGCATGGAGAAGATCCTGCCCGATAGCTGTCCTTCACAGACTGCAGGTTTCCAGTAAAATGAACCATAATTAACAGCCACTTTGACCTCTAAGACACCACCAGAAGCCCTTCCCTGACTTCAGTGCATTTGGATCAGAACTTGTATTTCACGCACGCTCTTGAAGCACTTTGGATAAAGGCAAGTAGGGCCGGCAGTGTGAGCACTGTGCGTTGCAGATATCCTCTTTGCAAAGGACCCTGTTGCAAAGGGCTTCTTAATGGATTTTTGACTGTTGCATTTACTGTGAAATGAACATAGCAGATACTGTAGGCTAATTCATTAGCTACTTGTGATTGATTCTTTTTTTAATCACCATAAAAGCAGATTTCCTGCGGTTAACATAATGATCCCAATTCCTGCTTTGCTTACACACATTTAAGTCAGTCACAGCTCAGCCGAGTCCACAGCAGTTGCTACATCAAGACTAAAATGGGTTTAACGACTGAAGACTTGGACTGGGTAGTTTAAATATGGGTTTCATTCCCCTGTGGTCTCACAGTGCTGTCCAAATTATTTTTAAGTTCTCTGCACATGAGAATTATTTGCCTCATCTCTACCAGGTATCAGTTGCCTCGAGGATGAAAAGCAGCAGCTGTTTCACCACACTCAGTTACATGGCCCACGAGCTCAGGGTACAGAGCGAAGGTGCCACATCCAGTCCCCATCACCAGGGAGACTGCTGGGAGGTGCAATGTGATTACAGTCAAACCTGCTTCATCAGAATGGGATGGAGGACAAGGAAGTCATTAGGCATAATGAAATTTTGGATAAATGAAGGACCTTGGGACTTATCTGATATACCTCAAGGGATGTGACCTTTTAGATGAGGTGCTTTGATTAATGGCATTTTCAATGACAGGCCCAAATGGCAGCACTGCCAGTAACTCGGGGAACTTCTCCTGCTGTTTCTACAACTGCCACGAGAATTCTTGCTACTGTAAGCCATCCGGACACAGGCTTACACTGTGTTCAAAGGATGGTACTGTTCAGCAGAGAAGTGATCCCACAGCAACACTAGGGCATTGATGAAAATATGATCTGGAATTAAAAAGGGAGAAGGCAGAGGCGAGGACAGAGAGAAAAACTGACGGTCTTGGATCCTCTACAATCCTACCTGGGTTTATTTGGAACATTTCCATTTGGATTGGCAGGCAACGTAAGAAAGCACAGGCATATCAAAAGACAAGGTTTCATGCTTTGAGCAAGGCTCCTGAGATACACAGAACCAGAAAGGAAAGACAGAAATAAGAGACTTTAGCAGCTTTAACCACAAACTCCGCCAATAACAAAGGAAGAGTATGCGAAGCTTTTTAAGAGTCTAAATACTCATACAAAAACCAGAGACAAACATCATGTCAACTAAGGGACAGCAAAAGCACAGGAATGTAATCAGAAAAGCTAAGGAACAAAATTAATTACAATTAGCAAGGAACACAAAAGGCAACCAGAAAAGATTCAATATGATTTGAAAAGCAGACAGGGCAAGTCACGGTTCAGCAGAGGGGCAAAGATGAAGCACAGAAGGATGCTATTCAACATACTCCACATTTGCCTCAATTTTCACAAGTAAGATCACAGTGAGCAAATACTGCATACAATTAATTCGAAAAAGAAACAGAACCTCATTCAGAATAGGAAAGAGCAGATTAAGAAATGCTCTAAACCATACAGATGCAGCTCAGAAATGTTTGTGAATCCTGCCAGACTCAAGGAGAGTATTTGAGGTTTCAGAACAGACCCCAGAGAAGATCAAACTTAGCACCTGCTCTTGAAAGGAAGCTGTGGGAAATGACAAACCACTCAGTTAAACCTCAGTCCTCATCCTTGAAAAGATTTTAGACAAAATAACCAAACAAGCAGTTTACAAGCACCTACAGGACAAGAGTGTGACTGAAAAAAATATTGCTGTCAATATAAGTTTGTCAATAAGAAATCCCAATAAATTAATCTCATTCCCTCCTGATTTCACATTTATAAAATTTGGGTTTGACCCCAAGTTGGGATGAGCTTGTCATACTTTGGAAAGCATCTTCAGAAACTGTGAATGCTGCAGCATACTGCAGAGCGTCTCCCAAATTTAAAAGCAGGAAGAAAAATGAGGCCTGAAGAGCATAGTGAGAGATGAGGCCTCAAACACATAACCAGACAAATGGGGAGCAAGTAGCTAGGCAGTAGCTTGCCAGGAAAAGGCTTACTGCGGGCAAAAAAAGACAAATCATAGTTTTATTTATCCTAATGGGGATGCTGTCCCTAAAACACTGAGATAATGATTCCGTTTTCTTTGTTGGTGGTGATATCTCAGCTGGAGAAGTGCCAAAATTCGGGGTTTGCACAGTAAGAAAGATAGCAGTGAACTGGGGAGAGTCCAGATATAAGCAAAAGGGAGAGTTTGGGAAAACATTCTTGTAATCTTTCCCTGTAAAGCATGTGTTTTCAGAAAGGTCTCTTTACAGTACAGAAAACCAAACAGTAATAAAAATCTTCCAGAGTATATAATTTGTGAAGGTAAAGCAAGCATGAAATTACATTCTAATTGACAGGGGTCGGGGGAGAGGGGATAAGAGAGGAATTTACTGGGCTAATTAAAAGCAAAGATGATTTTTTGGTGAGGTGTTTTTAAAAAACCTGCAAACAATGTATTTATGGTTTTATTTTTGTAGAAAGAGCACCAGGGACAGTGCCTAGACACGCTGGCATCCTCCTCAGGTGAATGAGGATCCTGTTGTCCTGTCCTACAGGCGCTTGGTCTCTGCCACTTTGCATAGGCTGGGCAACTGGTCCAGTCCCCAGCAAAATTCACCTGGGCCACAGGACTGACTCATATTGCCTGCTCTCCATCCCTCAGCAGGCTTCCCAAGAACACAAATCAGGACCCACAGTGCAGAGAACGGCACTGCACCAACACTGCTAAGCCCACACCACCCATGGGGCTGGGGATCTCAGCCCCAGTCTGCCATTAGGGGTAGGGTCCAGAGAGCCACAAAGCTTACAGCTCCAGGGACACTGGGGCTGGAGAAGGCATGCCAAGGGGAGCATGGCACCACACCAGCATTGTTCCCACCACATTAACATGGTCTGGCAGAAGATGAGGCAGGTGTGACAAGCCCTGCAGCTCCTCCACATGAATCCCACCTACTGCTCCCTTCTTTGCTTCTGGAGCACCTCAGTGGGGTGGGGAAGGCACCAAGGCTGGCCCTTGCCTCTCCACAGTGCCATTGAGATCATAACCTAGAATCTGGGAGCAAACAGTTCTACTGGGCCTGTGTGCTGCCACCCCTCAGACTTCCAGCTGGTGCACAGAGTGGGACTGGTTCAGGTAAAGGTGTCTGTCCACTTAGCAACATCAAAGTAGAGACTGAAGAACACAGATGCTCCCAGCATTTGCAAGAAAGCTCCCTACCCCTTTTTAAAAGGGGTTCAGAATCGAAGTCAATCTTTGGGGGACAACGGCTCTTATATTTCAGCAAAAAACCCAAGCAGTGATCCAGAATCTGCAAGTGAAAAAACAGGAATGCGACATTATCAAAAAAGATTGCAGAAGGAATGAAGAGGAGAGAATAAATGGAATTACTAATACACATTTGCTCCAAGGTTCTCTCTGCACCAATTGGCAAAAAGAATACAACTGAATCATTAATAATTGAAGGAACTTGAAGACAAAGGCATTTTCAGCCAACATTAGATAAAGGGATGAAAGAGGGCCATAATGAGAATTCTGATGATGGTATCTTTTGGGGAGGCTGGGAAGGAGGGGGTTATATTTAAAAGAAATGGTTCCTTTGTAAAATGAGAGCAAGCATTTCCATTACTAATGCAGACAGACGCCTCTGAAAGACCTCATTCAGCTGATGGTGTCACTGAACACCCTTTTGGACACCAGCTCTCCACTAACAATATTAAACAAGGATAGGAGACTGCTGTAGCAAAATATAAAGTGTCACTTGTTTATACTTTTTAGCCTCATTAATCATTAAAGGATGAATATTAACAAGCATCCAGCTTTCGGAGCTTTTCTTAACTCTGATGATTCTCTGCACGTAGCTGATGGGAGCTTCAGCTTTCATTGCTTTTGGAAGTTGGCCCTGCAGACCAAAGTCAGGGCCAACATTACCAGCAAAACACACCAGGTAACCCTTCTTAGGAGCCCAATCTTGGACAGAGGAATTTCCACTGACACCTTTAAAGGCCATCAGCAGTGGAGTCAGGCACACTCACGTCTGCCTCTGGTTCAAAGTCTTGCGTTTTGCACGAGACAGTTTCTGAGCAACCAAACTGTGCGGAGACAAACAAAGGACACGTTGATTTTTCTGCCATATTTTGGGGGAAAGATGTTCATGAAAACTCAGTAAAATTGAAATGCATTGTTTTCATAACAAAGAGTAAAAAGCTACAGCTTTAAAAACAGTACAGAAAAGGTCAGATCAGATAAATTTCTTAGGAGGAAGGAAGAAAACAAAAACCCCCACAACTCTGCAACATCTTCAGAAAGGCCTAGGAGCAACCTGTCATGAACCAAAGCTCACACGGACAGGGTATCTAACTCCAAATTAACTGTTGATATATTCACCCAAAAAGCTTTTCTTGCAAACTTTTCCCAGCCCCAGGAACACAGTAGTGCAAACCACAAAGGCATTTTCCAAACTGCATGATAACATCATCACTCATCACAGCTAAACTTGATGGGAAACAACCAAGCCACTACTCTGCTAGAAGTTAAGACAGAAAACACAAGGGAGCACCACAATGTAGCACAACCTGTCTGCAGTCCCACCTGAATACAAACTATAAACAGGAGGATGGTGGCCCACCTGCAACTGTTCACACCCAGAGGACTTCTTCCCAACTCCACACGAAGACTGCATTTTCTGGTTTGCTAACTTTGCTCAAGTCACCTTCTGCTGTCCTCAGAATATGCCCACTGCAATCAGCAGGACAACTGGAGCTGTAGCGGTTACTCGGCCCAAGTAAGCGTGGCAGGACAGACTACAGAGCCTGTTCTTGGCTGTACTCTGCAGGTACACACATGGAGCCACAGAAGCACAATGGGTAGAATCCAGTTTTTAATGACAGTGGGTCAGGGTTTTTTTACATTATCTCCTTTTAGCTGCTGGGGAGCTCTAATGTGTAGACTTGCCTTTGTAACTCCTAGCTTAGGGCACTGTTATTTCTTGAGTTTCACTGCAGTCACTACTCCTTGCAGATCTTGCTGCGAGCTTGGAAATACTGTGCCTGCTGTGCCGTGGCTCAGCAGCATCCCATTGAGCAGAGGGGGAGCTCTGGGAGCCATTCATCCCACCCACCTCAGTAGTAGTCCCCCCAAAAGGCACACACTCAGTTCCCACAACTGCAGAGCCTTGACTTCAGCTCAGACTAGAAACTGAAGTCCCAGAAAGCTCAAATACATTTAACTTGGAATTCACCTCACTTAATAGCAGCCCTTATTCACAGGACTTGCAAATTGCCTAATATTCTGTATTGCCTTCAGTAATTATTTTTAATTGCTTTCCAGCCTATGCAAGCCAAAATCTCAGAACTTGGACAACTGGAAACATCTTTCTTCAAGATTTCATTGCTTACACTCAGATGAGTGTAAGCATCTGACTCAGAGCAACTGATGTCATCTACCTGGACCTGTGCAAACCATTTGACACTGGGATTCTCCCCCTGTGTTCCACTCTCATGAGACCCACCCCTGCAGTGCTGGGTCCAGTTCTGGGGTCCCCAACATAAGATGGACATGAAGCTGTTGGAGTGAGTGCAGAGGAGGTCACAAAGATGATCAGGGGGCTGGAGCACCTCTGCTATGGAGACAGGCTGAGTGAGTTCGGGTTGTTCAGCCTGGAGAAGAGAAGGCTACAGGGAGACCTTAGAGCACCTTCCAGTGCCTGAAGGGGCTACAGGAAAGCTGGAGACAGACTTTCGACAATGGCATGGAGTGATAGGATGAGGGGGAATGGCCATAAACTGGAAGAGGGGAGATGTAGGTTAGACATTTGGAAGAAATTCTTTGCTGTGAGGGTGGTGAGACACTGGCCCAGGTTGCCCAGAGAAGCTGTGGCTGTCCCTCCCTGGCAGTGTTCAAGGCCAGGTTGGATGGGGCTTGGAGCAACCTGGTCTGGTGGGAGGTGTTCCTGCCCATGGCAGGGGGTTGGGACTGGTTGGTCTTTCAGGTCCCTTCCAACCCAAACCATTCTGTGATTCTATAAATTTTCTGCCTGACATCCCTTTCACAGGACAAGAGATTAGTGGAAAAGGAATGGATTTTCATTATAGGATTTATTCTCTATTCACTGCATATGTGAGTTTTTTAAGTGACAAAAATCAGCCCATGTGTTCATTTGGAAACTACCAATCCTCTCTTCAACTTAATTTCTTCTTCTTTGCTGTTCAGAGACAAAATTTTGAATGACAGAGAAAAGAAGCAATAAATATTTCTAATAGAGGGAAACCATGAAAAGTCATTAATAAATCATTAAGAGCTCTACAAATAAAAAAATACATTGCCATGTCAAAATAATAATCTTTCACACATAAAAAACCAGCTTACAAACAAAACACAAGAAAGCTACCCTTGCTGCAGAGTTGCAGGTCAAGAGTCAGAAAACTCACTTCTGGTAAGGCTGCCTGAGCCTTTGTTAATTTGTGATATTTCTCCAGGATATTTTGATTCTCTGCTACAAGATGTCATCTGTTAAGTCCACCAAAGGACTGGGAGCACTAGAAAGACTCATGCTAAGGGTTTCTCAAACAACATCCATTGGTTACCCGGGGTGCTGGAAATCATCTGAGCTTTAATCACTGCAATGCTGGGAAACACACTTTTTTGGTCACCCAGCAGACTGTATCTGCTGATCCTCCTCACTGGACTTAAGCCACCTCCAGTTACTGATGCCCGTTAAGTCCATCAGGAGGGGGCCCTAATGAACTTGCTTTCTCAAAACAGATTTTCTTCCTGCTGCTGTTCCCCACTCTTACATTCACAGATCTCTTCTGTTTTCTTCTTCAGCTACTCCTGAGGGCAGTGTTCAACATTACAGAGACAATCATGTAAGAAGCATACACCAAGGTTCAGTGAAAGACACCAGCAGGACATAAGGACTTTCTTTTCCTTTTGGAGAGACTTACGAGTACCCTCTCAGGAAAAAGACATCTCTACAGATGTCCCATCTACAGACTGATTCCTATCTCCCACCTTTCCCAATTTCCAAAATAGTTTGTTTTTCTAGAGTTTAACAGAATCTATCAACTATTAAACACAGTTAAAAACAGTAAATACTTAGAAGTATTCAAACCATTAAAAAAGAATAAACGTATGAGCTTATCTTGTCCTCTGATTTCCACATCCCGAGTCACCACCCAGGGGTAACACCTGCTGGTGGGGGAGAAAGAAGAGCAGCTCTCCCTTCCTTGAACCTCACAAAGCTTTCAGGCTCAGAAAACATTGTCTTCCGAAAGATTTAGGATAATTCTGAAGTGTTTCTGTGTTACAAATATAGTAATAATATACAAATTAAAAATAATATATATAAACAAATCTGTAATTAGATAAATGTAGAATACACACTTACATTACTAGCACTCCATTTCTTCCAGCTTTTTCCCCCCATGTTTTTCAACATATTTACTGCAATATTTAACAATTCTCTCTGACTCTTTGGCTTCCATCCATCTCTCTCCCCTTCCTGCTGCTTCTTTGCATCTCTATATTCTCTTCCACCCAATTTCCCATCTTTTTCCATCGCCAATGTCCTCAAGGCCTGCACCAGCTCTGCCACGGCACCTTGCTCACTTTCACTGCCCTCTGCCCAGGCTCCCATCGAAGGCCTGCAATCTCCCAGCCCTCCCAAGAACAAGGCTTCCACAGCCACGTTACAGATCCTTGGGTACGTGCTAAACGCGTGTCCCTAGCTAGGCCACCCTGCACGTGGCAGAAATGCTTGCCCCCACCATGCCCCAACCCCACACAGTGTCCCTGGTGCACCCTGAGCTCTGACACCCTCTGGCCTTGCACTGCTTCATCATCTCACAGTGATATCAGGAGGCCCAAATAATTACTGTTTTGCAATGCACACCTCAACCCTCATGTGAAAGCTGTTTAGTACATGTGCTAGACCCTATTGCCAAATTGCTGCCAAAAATTCATTGTGCATGTGATTGGGGCAAGCAAAACAGAGCAGTGTTTCGCTCCACTTTCCCCACATAACCTTAAAGCCTTTTTCCTTGCATCTTCTCATCCCTTGAACAAGGGTGAAGCCATTGTAGGAGCCTTCTCTACATAAAGCTATGGTTTATTAATAAGTATACACACACGCCAGATTGACTCCAACATAAAGCCAAGACAGAAATAACTGAGCACTATTTCGTTTTGTTATGCCTTGGTAGAAATGATTTTACACTTCAGTAACTCAAAAAACAAGTCACTGTGACCAGCAAATGCCTTCTACCCTGCAACACACAATCTGAGGAGCAGAAGGCAGGCTGCAAAAGGCAGGTACCACTTGAAGATAAAAGTCTCCTGACAGCACGCCCTTAATATCCATGCTCTGAGCAGGTGCTTGCCATCTGACAGAGAACAAGATAGCAAAAAAAGCCTTAAGCTTTTTAGTTTTTCTCATTTTATTTTTATTCTACTACCACTCCACATGTTGCTATTTAATTTCTGTGGCTAGAGGTTTTGCCCCTTTAAAAGACCAAAAGACTCTCTCGTCCTGAATTAATCTTTCATTCCTGAAAAGCACTGGACTGAATCTCCTTATTTCCCCCTGGGTACACCAAGAGTAGTGACAGCTGATCCCTGTCTGCACAGCCCAGTCAATTATTACTATTTTTCTTCTGAAACCAACAAAGACTCTTCAGGAGTGAAAGCTCTCTTGGTGCAAGGGCACTGCACAAACACCTGCTGAGAAATGAATACAAGAGACGAGATAATGGGTGGGAGGAGGAAAGAGGCGGCAAGGGACAAAGCAGCCCACTGGAACCAGAGGCAAGAGCCCAGTCCAGCTCCCGCGGCTCTGCCCTCACTTCCAGAAACTGGGTGAGCAAAGATTTTCTGCAGCTTTTTTCCCATGTTTGACCTTCCTTGCCCACTAGCAGGTCAAAAGATTATCGTATTGTTTACACTTACACTGCAGCAGCTCGAGGCCTCAGTCCCAAACAAGCCCAGCAGAGCAGGTACTGCATCCACTTGCACCGAGCTTATCAGCTGCACAGCAAACAAACGGCAACGGAGCTACAGATAGAGGACGCCTGCCAGCTGCAGGATGGGGTGGTGTCTCAGCTGCGACCTGTTGGTGCACATTCGGCTGGCACTGCATGATGTGGGGATGCTCGGAGGGCAGCACAGTGGCTTGGCTGCCACAGGATGCCTCCTCACACCTCCCAGTCCAAGTGGAGGGGAGGCAGGGAAGAAAGCAAAGAGGATACAGCTTGAAAATTGGCAGCAAGTGCTGTATGGACTGGGAATAGGACTAACACACACACAAAACCACAAAAAAATCCAACCTGAACAAAATCCCTGTAAGCAAAGAGCAGTTGAGTACAAACCATGCTGACCTTGGCCAAACAAATATAATGTCTCTACCAGTCTCTCTAAGTGAAAGACAGCCAAACTCCTGATGTAGCCAGGTTCCTTCAAGCTCTTAGAAACTGAAAACTAGCCCACAGAATTCCTTAAGAAAAACAGAAAACCGGATTTAAAAAAGAAAATCAGTCCTGTCTTACCTGAAGATTCGGAGAAATGACACTGCAGTAAGCGAAGCTCAACCCTTCCTGCTGGAAGCCTGGCTGCTCTTGGGGAAGAGCTGACCTGAGCAAAGCCCTGCCTCAGGGACCAGAGTTTGGGAAGAGAGGGGAGGGCCCCCACCAGGCAAACCTCTCCAGGAAGCTCCCAGCAGGAGCAGAGGCTCCAAGGGGAAGGCCCAGCATCGGCCAACCAGGGGAGATGGCACAGCGCAAAGCCCAGCTGACAAACAGGCTTATTCATTCGCTCGCTGTTTGTTATGGATAAGCACAGCACCATCTGCTTTACTACATCCTTCAGAAGGCTGCAGCAGCAAGGAGGGAGGCAGCTTGTTTGCCATCCTCCTGCTGTGGAGCACAGGCAAGGCAGAACACAAAGTCACTGCTTCCAGGGCTAATTCTCCTTCTTCCAAAAGGGTCACTCCCCAGACTGAGGGAAACTACTCTGGTGCCCAAGCACTAAGTAAGACTGAGGCCCAGGTCTTGAAGCAGTTTGTTTACCGATTTCAGAGCTGGGTGGCTTCGAACAAGGAGACATGACAACCTTAGAAAGGGCACCTTGAGGTTGCCACCAAACGCACAAAGCTGCAAGATGTGGGACTGTTCACTGAACATGTGCACATCTCAGGCAGTTTTGGGGAACCCAGTATTAGATCCATCACTCATCCCATCCTAGCACTGATTACTGCCATCCCCTCTCCCACACACGCCCAGCCGGAGTGGTTGGTAAAGCCTCAGTGCAGCCCTGAGTAATCAAGTGCTGGAGAACATCATATATATATATATGTATATTATATATATATATATGTATGTATACACACACACCCCCCACGTAACTGTGAAACACCCCATCTGCTCACGTTACTACACTTTAAATGCATGCAATTAACTGAAGTGGCGTAAGGATCTGGATCAGTCAGTGCCTTTTTCCCCAACTCCCACTACTTCCACCTTCCTCTCACCCTAACATATGGAATGCCATATGAATTACTGAATAGATCATGCTAAAACTGGAGCGTGTAAAATCTATTTTTAATACAGATTACGGGGGGATATTGTCAGTCCGTGGTACAGCATTGTTTGCCTTACAAGCTTGGTCTGTCACTACTTCTGGCAAGCCCCACTTCCAGTGCTGACAACTAATCTCCAAACTCTTAAAATATTTTTTCCTTGGTGCTCTGAAACAAAACTCAGTTTCTTTCTGAGTTCCTTGGGGGGAACTCTGCAGGAATAGCAGGTCAAGTGAGAGTTAGTGCACTGCAGCTTTCCCAGCGTGCTGCTGCTCTTCTGAAGTAGCCATGGGACGCCTAACAAAGATACCCAGTTTTCACTGTCAAAGCTGCTAAGGTGTCTTAATCAAACACATAGAGCTGTTAGCCTCAGCTTTCATGACACTATCAAGACACACAAACCATGGGCTGTCCCAGGAAACAGCTAGAGAAGAGTCCATACATCTTTTGTCCTCTGGTACAAACCGGGAGGGTACAGGTACAGCTTTTTCAACCCCTCACTGAAAGCCCCTCCACCCTAAGAAGCCACAACACCACAATCTAAGTCTTAGCAGGAGAAATAATTGGAGCAACTTGGTTTGTTTAAATGCTGGTAATTAGATCCTGATGCAAAGCTAAGCAGACTCCCAGTAAAGATCCAGCAGCAGACAGACAGAAAAACACAAGATCTCTTTACAAGGCCACAGCAAGCTCTAGTAGACATTTTAAAGCCAAGGCAGGTCAGGTCGGCCAGGTTATCATTAGCTCTGAGCAGCCCATACATCAGTGTTAGCACACATTACCTGAATTGCAATGGCTATCAGGAACAGCATTTTCTCCTACCCTTGAAGATCAATTAAAGTATTACCAATCTCATCTTTACAGCCAAATGCACCATCAGCAATGCAGACTCAAGCCAAAACCAAAGTCAGATAAAAGGCTTCAGGTGAGGTCATACAGAATTAGAAGGAATATGTGCCAAAATAAAGTGATTTCTGGACAGTAACTCCTTCCTTCCTTTTAACCTATAAGGCTCCTCAGAAGCGAGCTCTGCTGGAAGCATTTTCTCCCACAATAAATTTAGCAACTCACATACACACAGAGTGTGCAGGCACAGTTCCTAACTGATTCCAGAAATGATGCTCACATTGGCACATTAAATTTTACCTGAGGAAAAACAGGTGCTGCCTAGACAAAGCAGGAGGCTGGGACCAACCCAGAATTTCCACCTCTGGCTGGAGACGAACAAGCCAGTGGTTCAGAGTTCCCAGCAGTTAGGGAAGGGAAGCTGGGTGCACTGAAGCAGAGTTAAAAGTGTTTAACAAAGCAGAAACTGGAACTGATGTGTCATAAAACAGTATCAATTACCATGAAACTGTTACTTCATTTTAATATACCACAAATCTCAGCCTGCCTCTTCAGGGTACCACCATTTCATAAGCAGAGGCAGCTTAGAGCCTCACATGTACAATGTTCTCACATGTCTCCTTTCCTCTCAATGAGAAATAAATTCCCAGTCGTTCCTTCCTGGTTACTCTCTGCAGGACTCTGAAACTTCAGAAACACTCTCACATCTTCCCCTGTGACACTGAAATTTATTGGCAAGGCTGTGCCTTTTTGTGTATCTGCAGCAGATCAGGCTTTCACCCCTTACATGCCAACTCGATTTCTTCTCCACCACTCTGCACTATAGACATTTTATTTCACTTTCCCTGATGTAATCACAGATCAAAGGATCTGAAGCATTTTAAAGCAGGGCTAGGATCTGACTAGGACTGGGCATCCACATTAAGGAACAGAGAGACCTTGTGCTTCCACAAAAGCTGTCTTCTCATTGGACTAGTGCATATAAAAAAAAGTACGTTTCTACTCCTCCTTCTCCAGAGGAGGTAGGGAAGAAAAGGTGGGCACGTATCTCTTATGGTCAATGTGGCCATACTTGATTGGAAAGGAGGCCCAGGCTGAGAGACCACCAGGAAAAGCCAGCAAGAAATTAAACCCTGAGGAAGCAGCAGGGCTTGGGAGAGGCAGCGTGCCCGCGATGGAGCCCAAGGAGAGAGACAACCAGGCTCCATGAGCAAGGTGCTGCCCTCACAGCACAGCCGAGCCCTTGGTCTGGTCAGCTGAAGCTCCCCCAGCCCATATGTTCCTCTGGCTCATGAAGTGTGACATGCTATGCCTTTGCTTTGGCAAGGGGAAGATAGGGAGGGAGAAGGGGGCAAAGTAATTCAGAAGCTCTTGGTAGGCACATAAGTAACAAAATAAAGGCAGAACTTACATAGAGTAGGCTTGCGCTGCCAAATGAAGCCACAAGTGGCTTAGTTCAGATTTGAGTCTTTTTTAAAAAGTTTTATTATTGTTGTTATTATTATTATTAGCATTTGGCAAAAGGAGCCAGGAAATACCTTGCTAGTGATGTCTGCTTCTCCCAGCACGAGCCAGTTTAGAATCTGAACGGCTTATCCTGAAAAAGGGAGAACCAAGCTACTGCCAAGCCCCTGATTTTCACTGCCATTTATTTAAGCAACATTGCAACAAATTTATTTTTGCTTTTATTTTCTAAGTTATTATACTATGAGAACAGATATTTCCAAGAATGTTCATTCTTCTCCTCCTTCATTAACAGGACATGGTCTCAGGGAGAGGGGGATATTTCCCTACACACACACTGGTGAAAGTTGAGTCAAATCTAACAGAAAAAAGCCTCTGTTCACTTAAAAGCCTTATAAAGAAAAGAATCCTGAAAGAATCCTGTCTTTCAGATATGTAAACACAAAACTAGAATTCACTGGTTCATCTGAAAAGTTAAATACACGGTCCCACTGCAGGGTATAAATAACTCCCAGTCAAACCGACGTGAATGGCTTGCTCCCTGCAGCAGCAGAACGTATGGTCTAACAGGGCATCTGATTTTGAAGGAACCTGTTTTTAACTTCTGGGCAAAGAAGAAGTTTAAGCTTAAGGAGGCAGAAAAAATATTTATATTACTCACAAAAAAAGACCCAGTTTAGCAATATATAGAGCACCAAATTCATAGAACACTAAGCAAACCACCTACAAGCCTCTTGCTTGAAGCTAAAGCCAAAAATACAGCTCTCTCTTTGACAGAATATATCCCTCCATCTGTTTGCTGCTTCAGGTCAGATTAAATACTGCAGCTTCCTAGAAAGCTAAATAAACTTTACCTAAAGAGACCCTCAAAACACTGACATGTGATTCTGGCCGGCTTTCTTCCTCCTCTCCAGCATTTGTAGCCACAGAGAGTCCTGTGCCACTGCCAAGAGACTCACCACACTCCCTGAGGCGGCACTTCCTCACCCCATGCTGTTGTGCCAAATGCTCTATCTTCATCCTGTTATCTAAAAGCAGTTGGATGCTTCTCCTGGGTGGACCCCAGCACCAGATTTCTCCATTTCTACAAGTTGAGGTTTTTCCAGACGTCTGGCTGCTGGCAGAAGCAAGCTCGAGGCTTATGTTTCACCCAGTCGCAATGGGGTCCCATTTGCACAACCATATACAAAGCAGCATTTTGTACTCTGATGAACACAAACAGTTTCTAGGGTCAAGCAACCTTTAACCCGACAGCCCGACGTCATGAATCAACAAATACTCAGATAAATACAATTACTGTGAGTGTTTCACTCGTGCTGTTAGAAAACCAGGACTCCAAGTCCTCTGCTTGAAAGCACGGGACTTCTGCCACCTCAAATGATGGAGAGCCTCTATAGCTGCTTGTACTGGTTATCATCTACCCAGTCTGGATGGGACACCAGCACTCTCCACCCAGCACACTGCACTCACCATTTTCAATAAACCTACAATCAATTTAACTTACTCACCCATGCCTGTCCTAATTTGCAAAGACATGTGATACCTCTCCTTTCTAACTGCTACTAAAAGCTGATGGCTGTTTACACCACTGCATAGAAGACTATTTCCTAACATATTGGATTACTGAAGGAACCAGCTCCTCCTTAATGCAAATGGTGGACA
>VZRW01014086.1:5621-30177 GCA_013398125.1 Aegotheles bennettii
CGGCCCGGTGCTGGCCTGGGGCTGTGCGGTGGGGTCAGCCGGGACCCCGAGCCGGGACCCCGAGCCGGGCCGCAGCGGCGGGGCTGTGGGCGGGGGGAGCGCGGTAAGGCCTGCCCAGAAGCCAGCGCCATGCAGGCCTGTGGGTGTCACACGCACCCTCCTCGTGTGCCTTTGCTGTTTCTTGACAAAAGTGGCTCAATGGCACAGAGGCGTTTGAGCGGGGGGTGCGCTTCGGGATCTACCACAGTGAATAGCTTGCGGAGGAGTTGGTGAAAAGCCTTGCTTAATAGAAACCGCAGAAGGTATAACAAGTAATCTTTTAATTCTGCCCCTGCTGTTGGAGCTCTTCATTCTGAGCCATCAGCCGTGTCCGGAGCCGGCTGACACCGTGCCGCAGCACTGGGGCTGCTCCCGGAGCCGCGCAGCCGTTCCTGTTCAGGGCTGGTTCCACTCGGGCAGTCACTGGTCATCAGCCAGCTATTATTCCTGAACAGCATGAAGAAAGGTGGTTTCTGCTGCTACCAGAGAAAGTGGATATAAAATCGACTTTTTTTTTTTTCACCTTATTTGTGTTACTCCTTTCCAGTGTATGGTGGGCCAAATTCAGTTCCACTTCACCAGCAGTGTCTCTAGTCTTATATTTGTAGTAAGATGAGATACTCAGACCTCATGTATGACAAGCTCAAGCTTGTAGACATGCATAAATCGTAAGTGTACCCAAGCTGGTTTAAAAAGCCTGAGGCAATACTGTTTTTATTATAACAAAGCGATCCAAAGTCCTTGGAATTAAATGGTTGTCACAAAAGAAACATACTATCCTTTATTACAGAAGTCACAAAATAATAAAATACAGTATTGGGTTTGACTTTAGTAATAGCATGACCTTGTTCCAGCCAGTTCCCAAAAGCAAAACTACAAGTGGTCTAGAGAAAGCTTTACTCAGGTAAATACTGTTACTTGATTTATTTTTGATATTACTGTTCTTGTTTCTGTCATGTATTTCTGTGTAAAGCTGTTAGGGAAGGGAAAAGAGCCAAAATACAAATCTGAATTAGCTGAAGAAAAACAGAGGAAATATTTTTAGGGAAGTAATTTATTAATAAGTGGAAAGGAAAATACACTCAAACATTCCTAAAATTGATACAGTAATGGTATTTTTCAAATATTGTTTTTTTTTAGCCGGATAAAATGGACCATTATGAAAGAAAACCACTTTGATGTGAGTGTCATTCAAATAAAAGTATTGACTGTGATGGTTGCATCTGCAGGATGAGCCTGCACAGCTGTGGAGAGTATATTTTGTATGAATTGAAACAGCATAACATGATGCTTTGAGGCAGAAGAAACTGTAGAAACTCATTTGGTTTGATTTCTGTGATATGTTTTCTAACTGGCATTCGAATGTGGATTACTTCTTGCTAGAAATAAATGCAATAATGAATTCATATTTTACTATGTACAGTGTTATTTAATATCATTCATTTTTATTTTAAGTGTGAAAAAACTCACAAAGCTAACACTGCTCTCAGTTGCAGTGTGTAAAATCAACAGCAAGGTCGATAAAATTCTGGTTTTAGATGCTGAAAGCTGAAGAGAATTTGAACAGCATCTGTCCAAGACAACTCTACACATCAGTTTGGCTACATCCATCAGGGTTCTTGATTTGCCTTCTGGCTCTGATACAAATTATTTTAACATTGGCCTTTGAATTTAAAACCTGTTTATATCTTCATAAAAATTAGCTGTTGCTTTATGTCAGTTCTTCCAACATCAGCAGTGAAAATGCACCTTACTCTATTTGTCCCCCAATAATTACTATTATCTTAGAGACTGTAGCTAAGATAAATGATGATACTGGTAGATTTTTGTCTCTGGCTGAAAAACAACTCAATGTTTCCACAAACAGAATTTTTCTTCAAACGCAGAATTTTAGAAGAATATTCTAGAGAAAGACTTCTATGGAGAAGGGATCACTGAGAGGATATGCGACAGACAACACTGTGACTGGCACTGAGTAATTAATGGAAAACACAGGAGGGAGTTCACCTCTTTCACTGCAAGTGTCTGTTCCTACAGTGGCCAGAATCTGACCTCAATTATATCTGTGTGACCTTATCTAGCACCATCTGTTAAAAAATGCATGCCTAGCTTCTTTTTGCTGTCTCACATTTTCCGTAAGTGTGCTTTGAAATCTAATTAAGTGCTGTAGTTATATCTGTAATTTGTTTACATTTTTATCTTTATTTCACTTGCACTTTTTAATATTAACATACACAAACACATGAAAAGCAAATCTGAGAATAATTTTCTTAGTAGAAATAAGCAACTGTTTGATTAGCATTTGCTATGGAAACTTACTTAAGTGTGAATTTTTTTTGACACCTAGGATTTTTAATTCATCATACTTCTAATTAAAATACTTCTGTAAATGACCCCGTGTTGTGGTTTTCTGTAAAAAACTGTACTCTCAGTTTTTAAAATTCTTTTTTTTCTCTTCCAATCCCTTTCGTGGCTTCTTACGATACGTATGTTCTCTTGTTCACTGAACGACACTGGAAAGGATGAAAAGATTTATTCATGGTCTCCATCATCTACCTCTTAAAACTTCTAGGAAAGACCCTTACGCGCTCTCTCATGCTTGAGAGGAGCTATCTAGAAATATTTTCAAAGCTACTTAGTTATCTTCACCTGAATCCTCCTTAAAACTCAGCTTTAGTGTGAGGTCTGTCAAAATGTGTAACGTTTAAGTCGCCGGATTATGAAGACCTTTGCTTCCCATAGTGTTCTCGTGTTTTCATGCTTTCCCCAACAATCTTTTCCCATGTATTATGTGTTCTCTTTTATTTGTACTGTAAGGTCTTTTAGGTATGGGTTGTTACTTCATTTTAAGTTTGTACAGCGTATAGCACCAGTGTGTCCTAGCTTAGCTCTCCTTGATCCTTGACAACATGTTAGTGAGCACTAATATATATAATGAGAAAAAATACAGATGCTAATTAGAATAACCAAGCATCCATCAATAATAACTAAAAAATAATAGTCATGTTCCCATTGCTAAATTTGCTTTTGTTACCACTTTTTTTTTATCAGATTGGTAGGTTACAGTAGCTTACTTTCTTGCTTTGTAATCTCAAAGTAATTATTACATGTCACAGAATAATATGTTCTTACAGTATTATTTTGGCCTATTGTAGCATTCTGTCTCAAAGCAAGTTACATGTAATATATTTCCTATTCGTAATTGCTATACTGGCCCACTGCAGTAATAAAGTTGTGATATGGAACATGTAATGGACCACTTTACGTTGTTGGGGTTGCTTTTTTTATTACAACTCCTTGTAACTTTATGATGTCTTCATAAATGTGATCCATGGCAATAATAAAGTTGTTTGACAAATACAGCGGGTTAGTGTGTTTCCCCCAAGCCTGGAAGTTATCTTGACATTGTTAAATGAGCATACTTAAAGTTTTCAATGTTGAAAGGAAAGTAACCAGAAACTTGTATTATACAAACATTATTTTAGAAATATGGCAACAGACAATGTCTACATCTATTTCATGTGGTTTGGATATGCCTACCAAGACTTTTAAACAGGGTTCTCACTGAGTTATGGTTATCTCAGATTAGAGGACATATTGAAACGTGCAGCACTGTGATGTTTACATGGTTAGAACACCCCAAAGCAATAAATAATTGCTTTGGGGGGTAATTTACAGTGTGCAAGCCTTAACTTTTAAAAGAAAATTTTGTGATGTCTGTGCCTAGTACTCTACCCAAGTTGTTTTCTCTGTAGTCTTTCTTAGGACACACAAATACCATTCTGTGTTTCTCCATGTGCAGTTAGTTTGTGCAACCAAACTCCTTGTTTTATACTGCCTTCTGTGTCCCATACTCAAGTTCATCCACGTAAAGGTTGCTGAGGTATCACAGCCCCAAAGTGTTCAGTGTAGAGACAGCTGGAAAATTTTGAAGGAATATTTTAGGAATAAGGCTGAGAAGTGGTAAAGAGCTAGTTTCTACTCCATGAGGTCTGAACTGAATGTATCTTCAGTTCTGCAGCATTTCTAAACCACTGAAGAACTGTACAAATCAGGTCAAAATCGTTTGGAGAATCTGTTTCAGCAATGTACCAACTATTCAATTACTGTCCTTTGCAAGTTCCACTGGACTCTGGTACTAACCACAGGGATTGTTAAGTGGGAAATACATCTTCTTTGACTTCAGACTGACAAACTAGGATCCCATACAAAAAAACCTCCTGACAGTATTTTACCAACTATATTTTAAGATTAAATGGTTGAGATACAAAGCACAGAAATACAATGTTATGAGCTACCACTACTTTTTAAAGTCCATTTTAGTGCCAGAAATTTACCTTCTGTACTGATTAAATCATAGGATAAGATGCCTAGAGACAAGGGAACAAGCCAATGGTTTGTTTCAGATTTTGTATTTTCATTCTATACAAATGCTTCTCAAATTCTAGAAGACTTTATTTGAGAGAAAGGAGTTGTTTCATGCATTTGCTGTTGTCTTTGTTATTCACTTTTTGAATAATGAGTTAGACTCATCATATGTCCTAGATAAATATCAATAAAATATATCTTTTCCTATGTTTTCTTCTCTCCAGGGTTGTGATTTTACAATTACTTTTTAGAGTTAGGCTTTAAAGTCACATTGAAAGGGTAGGCTACATTGTTTTTTGTAGCAGAAATACAAATTTAGATTGTGAATAAATAATTGTTAGACTGAGCTTCCAGACACTTCCTGCTGTGGATGGTCCCATTGGCATCATTGGAGAAGCATCTGGTAAATGACTACTCCCTCATCAGCAGAACTAGTTCACCTATGAGGCAATCAATTGCCTAGAGCTCTGTGCCATGCAGGGACACAGCTAGCTAACTTAGGTGGTCATTTGAGAAAAAAGAGACACATATCTAACCTTCTCATCTGGGGCTCTCTTAGTCTGTAACAACACATGTAATGGTGAGCAAGACAGCAGTTACTGAGTTCATTTAGGATTGTCTGTGGTCACCTTTACATTGTCTTGACTTTAATAAAAATGTTCACCTTTTCAGGAAACATTTTCTAAAAGGTTAAACAAAAACATCACTCAGCTAAATTGCTAAAATTGGTCAAGCCCAGTGTCTGTTGTTTGTTCGTTTCCCCAATAGCCTTCTAGCTACTCTTCACTTACAACCAAATCTAGTTTTGCTCCAAAATTTGAAGTTTTACAACCTTGTCAATCACTATAGCAATAACAGCACTTAGACTTTACTTAAAGGAGCCTTAAGACTTGTTGAAAGGCTGGATAATGTCATACTGAAACTATGGTGTTACTGTACAGACCCTACATCCGAACAGGTCTTAATTTTGATGTGCTCTGGTACCAGATTCTTTTATTATGACTCAGTAGAAATGATCAAGTTTCTAAATAGAAATGATGCTTTTTGGATTTGGGAGTAAAGAGAATTTGCCAGAATTTTCTCTTAAAATATGTATGTGCATAAACACTACTCATTTCTCATTGAAAGGAGCTATGTTAACAGCTTTCCCCTTGCTTATATGAATGTATTTGTTGTATTATATATTCTACCATGTGTTTTTCATGTTCATATATATGAAGGACAGCTTGGGGGATATCTGTTGAGCTATAGTGTGGATAACCATATGGTACCTGGCTCTAACTGACTATATTTCATCTGGAGATTCAAATTCATAGTCACAAGCAATACAAATATAATGGTGTCTCTTACCCTAGAGGAGTTACTCCATTAGCTTGTTTTAGTGAAATCCATTTTAAGACTAATGAATGGTATATTGCTGCTTGGATTAACCCTTGCATTGATAATTCAGTCACCAGACAATGCTGAGAATTTGCGTGCTTTTGCTGCTTCTCATAATAGGACTAATTTATCATGTCTGACTCCCCTGTAAGCAGAATTACTAGAGATGTAGTGCAAAAACCCCACCGTTTGTATTTCTTTTAATGTATGTATTCAAAGTTAAGCTGTTACTATTTTTATCATTCAATTTTTCTATAATTTCTCCATAGCGATGTGTGTACTGCAATACTGTTGTATGGACCGTGACACTTCTATTTCTACATAAGTATATAAAAGCACATAGAGACTAAGTCTGTTCATCACTTTGAAATAAAATCTGAAATACTAATCAGATATTAAATAGATCAGATAATATGAAATGAGTAGGTCTGTAGTTTTGGCATGTTTTTTTCTGCAATTTATTTTTTGTTCATCGAAAGATATTCCAACAAAAGTGTCTCCTTTGACTAGTATTTACTACTAGAACTGTATGAGCATTAGTTATAAGCAATGAATGTCTCTGCTTGTGTTTAAAGAACTTCCATTCATTAACTTTGAACATATTTGGCTTTGAAGTAGCAAATACAGACTCATGCTAGTTTACAGACAGTATGAAATTAGAATTCTGTCTACAGTCTATAAGAACTAGCAGATGAAAAAACATGCTATTTCAGTGTCTCACTCATAAAAACAGGTTTCAGTCAAGGAGAAAAACAGATTACGAATCAATCCATGTAATAAACATAATACTCAGAAGCTGAAAAATATAACTAAAAGATATAATAAAATTTCCTTGAAAACCATATGGGACATGGAGTTTCCTCTCCGTTCAATGTTGTAAGATATGTGCATGGAATTTCAAGCAGCATTTTTCATTGTTTAACTATAAGTAGCATCTGGTTCCATATACTCTATGTATTTGAGTGCATTTTGATTATTTTATACTAACAAGAATGAGGAAGTATAACACTGAGAATGACCCTTGATCAGCAAATGACTTAGAAATTAGGTACACAGCTGGATCACCTGCTTTTGGTTTTGTTGTCCACTACTGTTCTAGAGAGCAATAAAGATTCTAACTATATATATGCATCCAAGCAAGCAGCCTTTGAAGTCAAGAAATTATAAATTATAGGTTACCACTTAGTTGCACCCTAATGCCTGTTTGTATCAATTTAAAATGAAGGAAATCGTTGCGAGGAACTTCTTCCATTTCCAGTTGATGGTGAAGAATACTTTGCTTTTTACTACTGCATAAATGTGAAATCCTAATTACAAACTCAACAATACTAGAAAAAAAATCTGGGCTGCCCTATATGCCGTGAATAATTTACATTTGTTTAATGTTTATTAGGAATTGTATTTTTGTATGAATGTACCCTTCTGTATAGACACACTCACAAAATACAACAACAGATAATAGCATTAGTCTCTTTATATAATGATCCGGAGTTTTTCAAACAGGCAATCCCTGACATGTAATTAATTTTGTCATCTTTTGATTAGGAACTGGATGTTTCATCCAGGAAAGAATAATGACAAACTGGTCCTTAAACTTCTCAGATTGTGACCTTGCCTGCTGGGTGGAGAGTGGTGGTGAGAAAGATGTCATTTGAAACAACTCTGGTGACACTCGGGATGATTGAGTACATTAAAAAATTTTCAGTACAGCACTGCCTTATGCTTTCATAATCTCTGATCAGCACATTTTCATCTTGTCTACTCTTGTCTGGCATTGCTGTGTCCTGTGTCAGTCCTTAAACTGCCTTGAGCATGACATAAAAGCTCATATGGTGGTTGTCAAGATATCACTTGGAATTTGTCAGTTCAGGAGCTCCACCAGAGATCTTTTCTCCAGACATTCTTATCTTGGAAACCCTGGCAAATCTTCTGGTAGGCCAGCTTGTTGGTAGCAGAGTCCAAGTAAACCAGCACAGTCTGGTGAGTGCTGCATTTTTAGCTAAGCAGAATTTGGACTGCCTCATCACTCTGAAAAATCAGATTTAATGTCACCTAGGCATAGGTGGTTTGATGACAAACATGACAGACAGCACCACATAAGGTTTCTATTCTTCCTTGACGTTGGTGGCAGCATATATATATATATATTACAGGATAAAACTTATGTCCATCGAAGTGGAAATATTGCAAATAAACTCATAACTATGCATATGTGCATTGTGATTAGGCAAGGCAGTGTACACATGCACAAACATACACACAAGCACAAGGATTAGGATGGTCAGTGAACACCTGCTTGCACACCACATGACTATCAAAAGAGCCAGAGATGTGAATTTTCAGGATACCTGTATCGTGAAAATAGTGCTGTACACTCAATTTTATTTTAGTTGAATTTCCAAATTTATTCACTAGGTGGCAATGTAGCTTGTAATTTGTAGGAAATTTACAGCAGAGCTGTACAGCTCAGAAATAACTGCACTAGATAAATGCTTTGTACTGGATTGCAAAAAAGAAATGTTAATTAATTCATAGTCCTTTTATTTTATGCTTATAAGAATTCCTACTCTATCTACACCTTAAGTAGAAAATATATGACGTTGTGGTAATTTGCAAAGCCTGTAAGTGTCACATGAGGTATTTAGAGGTAGCTCAGGAGAACCAGCAGACCCCATCATCTCTAGTACTTATGCCTCAAGTGTCAGGGATGGGGTGTGGTGCCAAAAGGAGCACATGCAGCTTAGTCACCTCAATGGGAAGAGTTAGTTTCAGTCAGTGAGAAAAGTCTGATTACAGCCAGGAATTGGAAATACTTTATTAGAATGAGTTTCAGAGGTATATCTGCTCTGATTGTATCAGAGCTCTAAGCACTGATATGAAGTCTGTTTCAGAACAGACAAATATGGATAGCTTATGTTTACGAGTTCCTTGTTTTTTCTCTCTTTTCTGACAGCACTGATTGATGCTTTAAAAGGGGCCCAGAGGAGTCTCAGAGAGATAGACTAGAGGTAGTAGGAACACCAGCCCAGTGGAGCTGATGATAGCTGGCATCTGTCTTCTGGAGACCTGCGACAGAACGAGGTCTGCATTGCAGGGCCAGAAGAAGACACTGCTGAGGTGGAGACCACCAGCAGGATCATTTGCAATTCCCCTTTTAAGATTCACTGTGCAGGCAATGGATAGGCTACCACAATGGTTTGACCACTTCAACACAATCTTCCTTTTGTGGACATAAAATGTGAGGCATTAGAATACAGATAATATATAGAGTGAAGATGTTATTTTCCTCGTTTGCCTTGTGAGTTAATGAAATACTGTCTACCAGGCAGATTTGATCTTTGCTGTTCTTCAGAACAACCTCATGCGAGGCTAGCTGCCCAGCTGTCTGTAGACAGTCTTTTGCTTTCTCAAATTTCAATAAGTGACTTGACTGGTTAATTTGTAGTCTTTTAAGGTGTCCATACTTATTATTCTAGGGCAATGGTCAATGTTTATATTTAGAAGTTTTTGCTGCTGTGGTGCTTTATAACACTGATGGTTTAGTTTGTCTGACCCAGCACTCTTTTGTCCTGAGCACTTCCTGTAAAATTGTCTCAATTATCTCTCCATTCCTTTGATAGATTGTACCCCTGCTGTAATTGTCAACTGGACAATAATTATTTGAGACTTTTAATTGGTTTTGGACTAGGTCTGTTATATATCTCGGAGTTTCCAATGTTTATGATTTTGTATTTTAGGGGTCCAGCTAAGAATAGCAATTGGCTATTATGAAAATGTATGCTGCAATCAGAATTTGTACTACATTTGATATTTCTTTTTGCTGTCCATATTAAAAGTAAACAAATTCTCAAAATGTCAGAAGTCTTTTGCAACCAGAGGTGGCTCTCAACTGGGGAATAGTGGTGTCCAACCCCACCAGAACATTATAAACCCTGCTAAAACCTTTCTTTGCCATTCTGCTTTAATAGGGATGTGCAGTGGCAACACAATGCAACAGAAGTTTAAGAACAATATAGGTTGTTTATTATCAGGGTAAAACTAATAAAACAAGAATATTTACATCTGACAGTCTGAGGGAGGTGAGGCTGCTGCAGTGCCCCTAGGTCCACCAAGTCTGAAAATGTCTTCCTAGGATGCACAAGCACACAGAGCACCTGGATACACCATATACCTGTGTATATACACAACTGACCATTCAGACATGCACATGAACACAGACAGTACCAACAGCTTCATGCTGCTCCCATCTCTGTCTGAGCAGGGTAGAGATCCATTAATGGAAATATATGTATATTTATATATAAGCAGTGTGGATCCTTCCAGTAGTAGAGGCTCAAATGCTCAGTCTGCTCAGTATCTGCTCCTGGATTCCAGTCTCTCCAGTTGCAAGGACCTGCATATAGAAGCTGCAGATCCATTTCAATTCACATAATCACTGAATGGTTGAAGTTGGGAGGGACCTCTGGAGGTCATCTGGTCCAGACCTTTGCTTGAGCAGGGCCACGTAGAACCAGTAGCCCAGAACCATGTCCAGACAGCTTTTGAATATCTCCAGGAGTGGAGACTCGACAACTTCTCTGTGCACAACCTGTGCCAGTGCTCCATCACCCTCAGAGTACAAAAGTGTTTCCTGCTGTTCAAAGGGAACCTCCTGTGTTTCAATTTGTGCCCACCACCTCTTGTCCCATCACTGAGCACCACTGAAAAGGGCCTGGCTCTGTCTTATTTTCACCTTCCCTTCAGGTATTTATATACATTGATCCCGAGCTTTCTCCAGGCTGAACAATCCCACAGTCCCAGCTGTCTCACCCTTTCCTCATAGAAGAGATGCTCCAGTCCCTATTCATCTTTGTGGCCCTTTGCTGGACTCTCTCTGATATGTCCATGTCTTTCTTGTACAGGGGAGACCCCAGAAGTGGACACAAGTACTCCAGGTGTGACCTCCCCAGGACTGAGTAGAGGGGAAGGATCACCTCCCTCAACCTGCTGGCAGCATCCCCTGTGCCCCTGTGGTGCTGGATTCCAGCATGTACTGTTGCCTTTGTTGCAAGGGCACATTGGTGGCTAATGTTCGGCTTGCTGCCCACTGGAACCAAGACTTTTCCTGCAAAGCTGCTTTCTAAAAGTTTCTTCCCTGCATCCCATAGTGCATCCCACACTCCTACACAGTGACCCCTTTTAGTCTGAATGGTGATCCAGACAGCTGCTCTCAATGCCTCACTTCATGCCTGGATACTGGGACTGAGATTCTCCTGAGAAAGTGCACCCTTAACCCTTTTTCCTGGGATATTCCGATGAAGAGAAATAAAAAGCATGTGCTCATTTTTAGCTTTGTTGGTGAAGGCTGTTAACTGATGACTGTAGCTCTGACTATATGGGGTTTTTTGATACTGTATGCATCACCAAGCTTATTTGCAAAACATAGCTCTTAAAAAATTGCAAGATGCATTAGAGATAGTTCAGTATTAACCCTGTCTATTCTAACCAAACTAATTTGTGAAGCTAAAGTTTTTGATTACTTTATTGTCAAACTTGGAAGTGCTATTATGTAGCATATCTGATTTATTTGGAAAATTAATGCAAAATACCCCCATAATGTTGGTACAGAACTGTAGTGTTTTGTGAAATAACAGAGAGAGGACTTTCACTCTTCTGAATCCTTCTGAAAACGTGGCCCAATATGATTGCAAGAAATTCTAAGTAGAAGGTCAAAAAGGGCCAAATCTTGAGGTCCCTACTCTGCTTTTATTTGGGCTTGACTCTGATAAAGCTCTTATTCACTCCTGTGTGGGTTTTGCCTGAACAAGCACTGTGCAAGACTTACAATGCCAGGACAGCCCACAAAAATTATTAGTTCAGGTCACAGTCTAGGCTTTCTTACACAATTTATCTGTCACTTACTTATGTTATAAAAGTGCAGAGGTGATAAATAAGTCATCTCTCAGGTCATAGAGCAGTTCAAACTGCTGTGTGTCTGATTAAGCATCGTAGACAAAGGGAGATAATAAGATCCAAGGGAAGATGAGAAGAGTAGAAGTAAAAAGCTTGCGCAGCTATTGGAAAGAAGACTTAAATTATTTTGCTACAGACGCAATAGGAGCATCTGATCCCCATTTCTTATGAAGTGTAGTTCTGACTGCCCCAAAATTGCTTTAAACATGAAAAAGATGAGACCACTGTGCTTAATAATGCTGTTATCACTGTGTCTGAAGATTTGTTCCTTCACTGTACAGCACATAAATACTGCTTGGTCTTCATCTGTGCGAAATGTAGAGGTAAACTTTAATTGAGGGCTTTTCTTTGGGGATCATGTGCATTCAGGGGGAACAAAACTCCTATTATCCACCTAGAAATATAACAAGTTTGAGAGCGTTGTCACATAGAGATACTGAAACGTTAATTCATGCTTCTGTGACATCTTGTCTGGATTACTGTAATTCCCTGCTTGCAGGTCTCACTCAGCCCTCCTTTCACAAAACAAGAACTTGTACAATAATGCAACCACTGAGATTTTAAACTTGCACAATAGTCAGTCATGATATGTCTCTGTGCTGAGATCTCAGTGCTGCCTGCCATTAGGTACTGGATCGATTTGAAGATCCTGGTGATGTGTTTTAAAACACCACATGTATCCAAATGAGCTTTTGGTTCCCTATTGTCCAGGCTCAATTTTACTCAAGTGTAAAAATGTTGGGTTTTCATTTGTTCAGAGTGAGAATTATAAATCACCGTGTCCCATTGCTTCTTCATGCAGCTATGGAATGCACTTTGCCAGAACAGATTTGGAGTGTCAGTCTTGTCATTGACTTGAGGTCAAGCCTGTGGTGGGTTGCTTAACTTTTCTTTCTGTCACCAGCATCTCTGCTTGTGTCAGGATATATCTAATAGAACATTCTAATGCTTTTTTTAAAACAAAACAAAACAAAACTGTCTCAGAGCTACAGCTTTGGTGTACTTAACAAGAGTGCTTTTAAAATGCCAGCAATAGCCTTGGCATTTCTGATTTTTTAAGAGTCACAAGAAGATTTTTATACAAAGAAATTTAACAAGATAACAGAATTGTTTCTAATACAGGTGCTGCTTGTCTGTCAAAAGGATATGCCTGCTTTACCTACATTTTTATATATCACAGACAGGATACAAAAGACATCCTTAGTTATGCAGTTGTGCTCTTCCTTCCTTCTGTATTTTGGAACAGGATGCAAACCAATCTGTTTATTGATTGTGTACTTCACAGAAACGCCTGTAGAATTTTCTGTGCAAACGAGCTTTTTATCTAAAACAGTTTATAAAAATAGTTTTGCTTTGAAAATTATTATACAAATTAATCGGCTGCTGTAGTTATGTCTTTTTTCTGTCCCTATCCTTCCCCATTATATGCTGCTCATGCTATGTATATATTTGCATCTTTAGTACTGAGCCTACATTTTGAAACATAATGTTTCTACCACTAAGCATGATTAGTGGAAAATATCTTCTGCACATTTAGACTCCATTAAAAAAGGCATGATCAAAAGAAAAAGAAAAGAAAAAATGTTCTGTATCCATGCTGGCTTCTAGTTACTTAAATCCTATTTAGTATCTTGCTTTCTGTTGAAATGAATTAATCTAGGCAGCTTGACACATAAATAACCTTATGGTTTGGTCCCTAAGTGCTTTATCATTCTGTCATTCTTTCTCACAGACAGAATACTGTATATTACTTTTCTCTTATTTTCTAGTATTTAGCTTTCAATATAGGTATTGTATTACATGCATTTGTAATATTCCTTTCAAAGCCAGGATGATGCATACCCTTTTTATTTAGCCCACCCTCTAGTTTCTCCTTGTCAGTTGCAGTTTTGATGATTGTGACAATATAAAAAATGCTATCCTCCAGCATTGTGTATATCATCTACAGTAGGTGAAGAAAGGCCAGGGTATTAAACTTTCTCACAAGTTCAATATACTGTTATTAGCAGACCTGCTGAAGTTTGCAGCTTCCAAGTCTAAAGCACTTGGCTTGTCAGTTAAGAAACAAGGTTGTCTTAAAAGGCTAGGCCATACATTATGTCCCCAAAGACTAACAAGCTTATACTTCTGTGGAAGATTTTTTGATAAAAAAAATCCTTGTCACCATTACAGACTTAAAGGTTTCCTGTGTTGTTATCACCTTCATGGATTCTTGTGCTTTACATCTCCAGTGATACTAAGCAGGGTTGGATTTCACAAGGTATTAGGTCTTGCTGTCTTTTGGAGACATTTTACTGCTGACAGTCCTGTTGGATCTTAAGCGGTTTGGTGAAACTTTCTTTTGCACATAAAATGTAATGTCTTTCTTTACTGATATTCTTGTTTGACCCTGAATGTAAGGGAGGATGTATCATCTTCCTTGCTGTGCCTGTTCGTTTCTGTGCTGCCTGTAGACACATTCAAAGTTTCTCTACCAACAGTTAAATTTTCCTTCCTGTGTTTGCCCCTGTGTCTATATTCAAGGCCAAATTCAGTACTGGTGCATGTTACTTATAACAATTCTAAAGGTCCCCTGAGACTCTGCCAGATCTATTTATACTGTCTCTATCAGTGTATAACATAATATGTAATTTACATACCAAGGACTTGCAAGAGTATTTCAATTTAAATGACAGAGACGACTCTTTCATTTACACCTACTCATGAGTCCTTATTATGAAAGCTGTAGCAGATTAGATTGACATTTGATGAACAAAGGGTAGTTGTCTTCAACAGAAAATAAATAGTCTTCTATTAGTTTTGTGAAGCATATTTTCACTCTTATCATTGTCATTTTCATCTTTGTGGGTTTGGTGAATGCAGTGCTTCATCCGGTGAATAGATATTGATCCCTGCCAGTCAGTATTTTGCAGCTAGTGCGGCGGAAAAGAAAAAAAATCCTCTTCTTATTTCTTTTACTCTCATGGCTTTACCTGAATATATTTCTGTTTGGTTGGTGTGTAGATTTTGAATGGGTTTTACACTGTCTTTGAGTTAGTTTGTTCCAGCTTTTTCTTCTGCTAGTTCTGCCATCTTGCCAGAATCAATATCTGAATTTTTACATTTTATTTTAAAGATGTGATAAAACCTAGCTAAGTTCATAAGTCTTTGTGTGCTAAATATCGTTCATACTTCTTTCCCTTACATAATTACAGTGTGAGAGAGTAGTTACAATAGCTGTGGATTTCCTATGTTTTTTGTCAGCCAGTCCAAGCACGTATCCCCACTGAGAGGCAAAGCATGAGATAGTAAGTGTACAGGCTGAGGGACAGATTGGGGATGGGGAAAGGACAGGGGAACTCAAGATGGTCTTATATACCCTCATCTAAACTCTGTACATCTGTAGTAATGCTACATGCTGTCCATTCCTCACCTCCCAGACTATGTATGTGTGTTTGAAGAGGTTTTTTAAAGGGCAAGGCCATCTGGCATTAGGTCCTGTCAGAGACTTTGCTTTGTGGACTTCTGTCCTTCTTAGTGTATGTTACACCACATTGCATATGGGCTGGAACTGCAGTGGCCATCTTGCAGCAGTAAACCACATGTCTTCTGAGTTTATAAAATGTATGTTTTCATATGCAATAGGAAAGAAGGTGAATGCCTGATTTGTCTTTCAGTCATGTTGAAATTAATTTCTTGTGCAGAAATATGGTTTGAATGGGACTTGAAACACATACTGTCTTTTTAAAGCCCTCTGAGCCCAGATTTGCATCCTGCTGGGTATTTTCTGCAGTTTGCTGAACAAACTTGCTGCCTGTTAGCTTCGAAGGGAGCCAAAAGCACTTGTTCTCATACAGGATCAGGTTCTTTTAGTTTAGAAATAAAAAATATATATCTTACCATTAAGGAATGCCTTACAAAAAGAAAGGCATAAATTCATTGTGAAGCTACTTTTGTGCTCCTAGTGACTGTGTGAAAAAGTCTACAGTGATAAAAAAGAATAAAGAAGTAAATACAGCAGTACCCCACAATCTTTCAAAGGCAATATCAAATCATCCATAAAATTATATGAAAACAAATGTCCAACTAATCCACAAATGAAAGAGCTCAGATTATCTGTTTTGAAAAAATAATGAAAAGACCTGTTCTTATTTGGATGATAAGCATTAAAGATTGTCTTCAATAATTAAGGGTTCAGGGTATTGTTGTATTCTTGGAATTAAACCTTTGAAATAACTTCCCAGTTTACAGACCACCGAATCTTTGAAAAGTTAATTTTTGTTATCTCCAAATACAGGAAGCTTAACACAACAATGGCAGTTCAAAGCCTCCCAGGTAAAGAGCCTTCAAAGAGTAATTCGCAATACAAATTCATAAAAGTCAACAGTTTAGACTTCTCAATTGCTTTTAAGATTTTCATCAAATGCATCTCAGCAGTTGAAACTTACCACTGATGCCTCCCAACTGAGTTAAAGTCAGAAAACACTGACAATGTTACCTTTCTTTTTCTGTAGTTTTTAGGCAACTGAACTTTGCCTCAATTTACATCATATCTTATCCTTACAGATCTGACTGAAAGTAAGTGCAAAAGTTAAATGCTCTGTTTGGTACAAAAAATATTATACTTATGCTATTGTCAAGGTTTTAAAATACTAATTAATACCAGGTGACTTGTATAGCAAGCAAAAGTATATAAATGTTGACTGCTCTGTGTAATTAAAATTCTTTTAAATACAGATAGATGCTACCAAGGTTCTTTCTGGTGTAATAAAGGTACCTATTCTAAGACCAAGATGATTTTAGAAGACATTCAGCATTTTGGGGCCATTCTAGGCTTTTGTAAAAAGATGAACAAGCTCCTCATCAATGTGAGAATAGTGTGATTTTTCCATAAATTGCAGTAGAAGTATTCTTTTAAATGCTACAGAATTGCAGCCCAGTTTTACTGCTTATTGTGTGTTATCCTGGCAGAATCAGAAATTAACTGTATTACCAGAGAAGTGAAATTACTCTTGTGTCTGGGCTGCCTTCCCTATCTGTTGGGCAAGATTTTCAAAACAGAGGCTGGTGAATCAAGACATACTTTTAAATATTATTTTTTAAAAATATTATGATTTAACTCTGATGCAGATCCTCAGCCTCACATTAGCTGTGTGGTTGTCTCTTGCTGGTGTTAAGAATTTTGTGATCTGTTTAATGGCTTATGTACCAATTATTCCAAATACCTTTAAATGTGTGTCTGTGTCTGTTTGTATGTATGTGTACATAAGACTGGATAAACTTGTAGCTTTGATCTTCTGGCACAAAATCATTCTGTATTAATTTAAGGCCTTCATTATTACTATTTCAACATTTGTTGATACTGCTGTTTCAAACAGATCCCAATAATTCAATAACTCATACAACAGTATAATCTGCTCCTGTGAGATACTTAGATTTGCTTAATTACTAGTAGGTCTGTGCCTTAGAATATCAGTATAATAATATGAATTAATTATAATAGCAGCAGGGAGGTCATGAAATGAAAATTAGTTATTTTTCATTTCTGATTACAAAAGGGTAAAAATGTCAGTCTTCCAAACCTTTTAACCCCCTGGTTATAGAAGACTGCAGTATGAGAAGAGACTTTTTCATGACATTTTATTTTTTCCCCTTTTCAATCAGAAAAAGAAAAAACAACAAACCAAACAACTCACTGTTTTTTTTACATTTTGTAACTCCTCCTGGGCAAATCAGAAGTGTAAATATGATAAAAGGACATTTTTTTTCCTTTTGCTTAACAATCAATCATGAGGTTCAACTAGGGTTCAGCCCCTCTTCTGTTTAGCCTTGAGGAGACAGAGGATTTTCTGTGACTCCATGATCTATAGCAAAAATTCCCAAACATTCTCCCTTAGATGATGCAGAGGGGATTGTTTATATCTGGAGGTTTCTTCCACCTGCAGAAATTGCAATACAGGTTTCTTTTCTGGCATGGTTCTTCTGAACACATTTCTAAAAGGTTGTCACTCCAAGAATGGCTGAGTGGATTAGCTGGGAAAAGCTGGTTTCCCCTTTGGGTAGAAATAGGGAGGGTAATTACTGCTTTATTGTTGGTATTGTTGGTTTATTTGCTTTTTTTGGGGGGGGAAGGAAATTGATAGAAAAAGCTCTCATAATTATGTCTCACTGTCCACCCCAGAATCCGCTTTATTGCTGCACAACTGAACAAGCTAGCTCTTGCTAGCTCACTGCAATTCCTTTGTCAAGTGAACTCTGTAACTGTTCACCTGAAACAATATCCCAGTCATATCCTGATGACTCATTGCTCAGCCATTTCATCATGGGATTTATACTAGAAGTAGCTCCTTGCAGTTATATCATTCAACCAATCTGCCAGTTTAAAAACACTATTTTTAATATTTGAACCTAAATAATTTACCAAACAGAAGTTCAGTCCTGCAAACACACTGAAGTGAGTCTTTGCTGCTTATATAGTTGGCCCCATAAAACTTATCAGAATATTTGCATTAGCGTGGACAATGTGAGACGCAGAGCTGGTCAAGTAGTCATTAAAAGATACAAATCATAATGAAGACACCTGAGGTTTGAGTGAGACATAGAAAGATTTAGAAAATAAATAAATAAATGAACATCAGATTTAAATTATGATTTCAGCTGTCAGGAGTGAAAAGAACAATGTGCTGGGATATGCTAGGGATTTGTTCTTGAGGATCCATGCTGAACACCATAGTAATGAAAAACTGTATATCAGAACATGAACTGGCTTCTTGTCAGTCAAAACATTTCCTCTAGCTACCAGTGCATACAAGAGAGGAATTTGGACTTCATATATGTTGTATTGAAATTCTTGACAGTAGGTGTTTGTGCGAAGTCTAAACCAATATTTTTTTCAGGCTTTTTCTTCTGGGTGTTTTTTCCCCCCCTTTCTTTTCCCTGCTACAGCCCCTTCCTTTTACTTGCAGTATAGAGCTGGCATATACTCAGTTTGACTTAGCCTCTGGCTTTATCAGCTTGGTTAAGAAACAGAGTTTTTAAAACTCTGAAACAAAGAGGGTACATAGCAGAATGTTTTCAGAATCACCTGATTCTTTTAGTACTTAAATGGGATTTTCCTGGAAAACAGGTGAAATTCCATTAGACCTCCCTCCGAATAATTGGGTGCACAGGTACTTTCATGAGAGGGAATCAAAGATGGACTTTGCACATTCAATGTGAATCACGCAAAAGACCTCTTATTTACTTAACTATCCCTTATATACATTTGTATCATGCGCCTAATAAGTGCTCTGATTGGTTACAGTCCCTCTTACGTGGGGCAGTCATGCATGCTAGCAACACTCCCATTGGTCCAATTAGCAACACTCCCATTGGTCCATTTACTTCCTGGTAATGCACCTTCCACATCATTCGGAAGCTGTTCCACCTCACTTCCTGGTGTCTCTTCCTGTGTCCCTTCCTGTGTCCAACTTGGAAACAATCGATGTTCTTCCTGTTTCCTGCTCCTCAAGATGATCTTTGGTATGTAGCTGCATGTTTAATCAAAAGGCTATCAAATGGCTGGTTCATTAACATGCCATCGTCCTCTAAATATACCCCAACACTTTCACAGGCATGTCTCTTTCTGAAGCTGATGTTAAAAACTGACTCAGGACAAATGTACCACCAAGAGGTGGTGGAAAAACAACCCAATTGTACTTAAGTGGGGAAGGCAGTGAGACGTAGCAAGCTACCTTGAATTCAGATAGAAGCTGAGAAAAGTTTGGATTAAGCACATGAGAGGAAAAGAAAACCCTAACCCCTTCTTTATGTAATTTCTCTGCAGCCTGCCTCACTTTTGCTATCAATGGTAAAAACATTCTCTTCCCTAAGGTTATTGCTAAGGAGAACTGGATCTCTATTATTCCACTCAATTACCTCTGAACATACCTGGGTTCTTTTACTGTGTTTCTGAGATTCACGTCTCTGAGACAATTGCTCCATTTATCCTGAGTACTTCTTCCCTCCCCATTTCCACAAAGCCTGTTCCTACGCTACCTCTGCCTCTGCTCCAACTACCTGCCTCTCTGTTTCTCTGGAGCACTGGCTAGCCAGGAAAGGGGGAAAAGGAGACACTTATACTCACTTTAGTCATAGAATCACAGACAGATAGGGGTTGCAAAGGACCTCTGGAGATCATCTAGTCCAACCCCCCTGCAAAAGCAAGTTCACCTGGAGCAGGTGGCACCGGATCGCATTCAGGCAGGTTTTAAATGTCTCCAGAGAAGGAGACTCCACAACCTCTCTGGGCAGCTTGTTCCAGTGTTCTATCATCCTCTAACAAATTTTTTTCTCATGTTTAGATAGAACTCCCTTGTTGGGGATCCAGGCAAGGCGATGTGTTGGGGATCCAGGCGAAGCTAGGTGATGTATCTCAATCTGGCAGCAAGCTGCCCTGGAGCACTGGGTGCGCAGAGCTGGCCTCCCTTCCCAGCACTCGATGTTCTTGCTGGTTTTGTAGGTTGAGCAGTTTCTCGATGTCCAACACACAGAGCACATCCTGCTCTCTCCTCCAGTGCTCAGGCACTGAAGGTCCTCTGGTGCCTCCAGCCCTGCCTTTTAAGGTCCACCCCGTTGTTAAGCAATTAGCTTTATTATTACCAAACAATTAGCACCTGCGTAATGACCAGTAGGGCTGCTCTGTCAATCAGCAATCAGGTAGCCCTCTGATCAACCTCTACACTCCCTGTGTTCCAGTTTATGTCCGTTGCCCCTTGTCCTGTCACTGGGCACCACTGACACTCTCCCTTTAGACATTTATAAACATTGATAAGATCCCATCTCAGTCTTCTCTTCTCCAGGCTAAACAGCCCCAGGTCTCTCGGCCTTTCCTCCTAAGAGAGATGCTCCAGTCCTTTCACCATCTTTGTAGCCCTTTTCTGTACTCTCTCCAGTAGTTCTTTGTCTTTCTTGAACTGGGGAACCCAGAGCTGGACACAGGGATACTCCAGATGAGGCCTCCCCAGGGCAGAGTAGAGGGGGAGGATAAACTCCCTTGACCTGCTGGCCACACTCTTTTTAATACACCCCAGGATACCATTGGTCTTCTTGGCCACAAGGACACATTGCTGGCTCATGGGTAACTTGTCCACTGGGACTCCCAGATTTTTCTCCCTAGCGCTGCTTTCCAGCAGGTCAACCCCTAATCTGTACTGGTGCCTGGGGTTATTCCTCCCCAGGTGCAGGAACCTACACTTGCTCTTGTTGAACTTCATGAGGCTACTCTCTACCCAACACTCCAGTTTGTCCAGGTCCTCCCAGTTTGGCATCATCAGCAAATATACTGAGGGANGTATGAGTTTCCTCTTCATCCAACACTCCAGCCTGTCCAGGTCCTGCTGAATGGCAGCACAGCCTTCTGCTGTATCAGTCACTGCTCCCAGTTTGGTGTCATCAGCAAACTTGATGAGGGTACACTCTTTTCCTTCATCCAGGTCATTGGGGAATAGGTTGAATAGGACAGGACCCAGTACTGACCCCTAGGGGACACCACTGGCTACAGGCCTCCAACTGGACTCCACGCTACAGATCACAACCCATGATCCAGCCAGTTGTCAATCCACCTCACTGTCTACTCGTCTGACCCACTCTTTCTAAGCTTCCCTATGAGGATGCTATGGGAGACCATGTCGAAAGTGACAACTACAAAATAAGCTCCACCTACATAAAATGATGCTTTTAGCAGACCATATTGATATTTCAAATACGATGGCATATAAATTCTCTGTGCTCCTTGGTTTACCTCTTACTGGCTTAATCCGTTGAAGCTGGATTCAAGTTCTGCTCTAAATTTACTGTAAGCTGCTGTGACAGAAGTTTGAAACTTATATTGCAACCCAGAATAAATAATAATAATTAAAAAAAATGAATTGGGAAGTGATTATACAATCAGTTCAGAAGCTTCTGTTCAGCCAGTACAATACTGCTTATTTTATTTAACACTGTCTACCTTTCCAATTCATTTTATGTATCACTTAATATTATCTTGATGTTTCCATCAACAAACCCTTCATAAATACAACTGCTCGTATTACAAAGGCACTTATACAGACATTATTTGTATCATTTTTTTTGCCCAGTTCACATGTTCAAGATTTCTTTTATAGCAATAGGACCTAGAAACGCTCAAGGCAATTTTACTGAGAATTGTTTCAGTATGATTCACCACGGAATCAACTGTACAGGAGAATATCTGTGAGTGAAAGCCCACTTGTTTTAAAGGAAAATTGTGGATCAGGATGTGTTGTGTGAAAATGAAACAGGTAGGGAAAATAGGAGTGTGGTTTGTTGGCAGCAGTCGGGTATCTTGGAAAATGGTGAGAGGGACATGACTTGAAAGTAACTTTCTTCATGTGAAATTATCAGAAGGTAAGAAGTACATAATGAAAAAAGGTTTTATCAATGAGCTTAGATAAATTAATTAGGATTTCAAAATAGTTCAAAATGAAATGACAGAAAGTCAAATGTGTAAAACATGCAGAATTCAGACTGTTATTTGCTATCCCATGTAGCTGAAAAAACGTTTGGAACCAGGTCCATGACATTAAGTAGAAATTGAGATATCATTATGATGATATCAGTAGATGATGTGTTTGCATTACAAGGCTCAGGTTTCCAAACCTGCATTAGAAAATCCCAGACACAGCTCCTGTGCTTAATGCACAGTGTTTTATACATTAATACATATATATTTGCATATATGTATATGTAAGTGTATACCCTATATATGTAATGCTATTTTTCTTGGAAAGTATGCATGTTTTCCAGCTTTGTTGCTATTCTGGATAGTCTTACTAGACAATGCATTTGGAGATACTCAGCATTATTGTCCTTGAGAGCCAAACATTTTGCATGTTCTAGTCAAGTGCATCCTTTCAAGCTTGAGAAGGTCATGGACATTGTCAGAAACAGAGACACAAAACAAGGAATACAAGAATAACAGTAGACAGTTTTAAATGATAGAAGATTAATTTCTTTAGCCTGAATAAAATTGTCACTTGCAATTAATTTTATCTCTAAGCTCAGAAGAGTATATAACAGATACTTGCAGAATGAAAAACTGAATCAAGCAGTGAGTAGTGGCTATTTCTACTTTTACATTCTATTACTACATTGTTTTATTATATTAAATTCTGAGTTTTCTAAATACTATACATGTCAGGGAAACTAGATAGATTAGGATGCCAGAGGGATCTCTCATAGATGTACTTTAATATCACTGTTCCTTATTACTTTGCTTTCACCATCATAAAGATTTTGCTTTGGTACATATTAAGTTAATAACTGTATAAAAATTACTATGTGTGGTTCTTCAGTATTCAGATTTTTCTTAGCTTCTGAGTCCTTTGATTGGGGGGGTATTTTCCTTACTATATACTACTAATACAAGGAGCATGCTATCTTTTTCCTAAATTCCTCATTTTAGTCATTACTGCCTTCTTCAATGGTTGTTCTTATTGAAGAATCTTCTCAATTGCTAATTTCTTGACTATTAAAAAAAACATTTATATGTTTTCAGATGAACTGAAACCCTTAGGTGTATCTGGATCTTCTGTATTCACATATATCTTTCAGAATAGTCTCCATCTATTGCATTAAGGGCAGGTGGACACATTTTTCTCTTTTGCCACCTGGTAAGCGAAGGTTAGAGTTCAACTTGTCCCAAATCAGCTTATCCTTCCACAGGGTAGTCAAAGCCCACTTACAAACAGTCTGCTGCAGTTTTACATTTTTGCCTCCCACTAGCATTCAAACCTGGGTGAATGTCTTTCTCTGTCAAAGCAGCGGTGGGAGGTGAAAATGAAAGTCCCTTTTTTCTTTCCCTGAGAAATTGGACTGTAAAAAGCTGTCAGTTTAAAAATGACATAGTGGCACAGCATTTCTGTAAGGCGGTTCCTTTCATTTTTGACTCCTGCTGTCTCTCTGACAGTTGAAGTTGCAGCAGGAGGTAAAAACTAAAATGAGCACTGCTGGCATTTGCCCTTGAGCACAAAATTAATAATGGAAGAAACAGGATGACATCCAAAAACACCTCATATCAGATGTCAGCCAATGAGGTTCCAACACTTCCATAATAAGGTGACCAGAATGATGCCCATTATTCCAAATATGATCTTATTCGCTATTACTTGCCAAGTGCTGGATCTATTTTCTCCATTTTATATTTGATTCCCTGCTTTGTGGGTTGTAGAATATTTTAAAATCTATTAAGCTGTATGCTATGACTTTATAAGTTTTCCCTCTGTGCACCCGAGATCTGGTCAAAATTTTATGGATGTTGTCTTTTCTCAAGCCTTATATTTATCAACCTTTCTACGTAAAGGTTTCACTTCCAAATCACTGTGTGAAATACACTACTATGTCCTCTCTGTATGTATGAACAAAACTCAGAACCTATTAAATTGATAGCTTTTAGAGTAAACAGCCACAAGAACAAAAAGCTGAGATGATTTTTAATCTTGAAAACTCAAGAGCTGAAGATTTCTGGCCATCATTAAGAAAAAAATGAGGCATTATTAGCTGGCTGAGAGAAGGAAAAAAGACTTAAAATCCTTCAAGCAGGTTAGGGGTCTTCTTTCTTAAAAGACTCAGTGGTGTGTGCAAATCTTATCAAAATTAATGCAAGTAGGCACAGTCTGTTAGAAATGGAGTACAAGTGTAGCTCCTTCTGAGATAGTTCAGTCATTTTCTGATTTTAACAGCATTTTGGTGGTATTTACTATCTTACAATTGACTATTCAGGAAAGTGAATATTTCAGTGTTGCATCTCTTGACTTGCAGGCTGGCATGGGTGATACGG
>VZRW01014087.1:4184-37093 GCA_013398125.1 Aegotheles bennettii
AGGTGAGTCCGGCCCCGGCCCCGGCCCCGGCGGGTCCCGTGTGCTGCGGGCCGGGCGCTGACGGGGGTGTCTTGCAGGCAGCGGGGAGAGCGGACCGAGACCCCCCCGGCTCTCGGTGCTCCGCAGGGATCAGGACATTTACATCCCGACCCTGCGGAAACTCTTCAACGAATCGCACGGGATCTTCGTGGGGCTGCAGCGGAGCGAGGAGGAGCTGGCGGGGAAGGCGAGGAAGGCGCAGTGAGTGGGGACGGGACGGGGGGAGCCTCGGGTCCTGCGGCCGGGTCTGAGCCCCGCATGACAAGAAGGACACCGAGGGGCTGGAGCGTGTCCAGAGAAGGGCAGCGGAGCTGGGGAAGGGTCTGGAGCACAAGTCCTACACGGGGTAGCTGAGGGAACTGGGGGTGTTCAGCCTGGAGCTCCCCAAGGGGAGGTTGGAGTGAGGTGGTCGGTCTCTTCTCCCAAGTTACAAGTGACAGGATAAGAGGTAACGGCCTCAAGTTGAGCCAGAGGAGGTTAGGTTGGATATTAGGAAAAATTTCTTCCCCAAAAGGGCTGTCAGGCCCTGGCCCAGGCTGCCCAAGCCAATGGTGGAGTCACCATCACTGGAGGGATCTCAAAGCCGTATGGATGTGGTGCTGAGGGACATGGGTTAGTGGTGGCCTTGGCAGTGCTGGGTTAATGGTTGGACTTGATGATCCTAAGGGTCTTTTCCAACCAAAACAATTCTATAATTCTATGAAACACCCACTGTCCTCCTTCTCCAGCCAGGCAAGTGCCATCACCCTTATAAATCCAGACTGCTCAGAGCTGCTGTGATCACCAGCAGTGCAGAAAAAGCAGCTGTTTGGGGGCAATTTTACAAAACAAAGCCCTGATCCTTCCAATAACCACGCTGAGCAGCACCTTTGACCCTGTGTATGGCCAGCGTGTGTACAGCCACCGCACAGCCTCACCGATCCCCACCGGACTCACTCCAGCACCCAGAGCACCTGCCCCTGCAGAGAAACTTGGGAGGCTTTAGTGGGCAATGGGCATGAGACTGACACAGCTCTCTGTAACCAAACCCTTTTTGTGTTGGCAGATTGGTTCAAGTGAGTAAAAACTACCGATCGGTGATCCGAGCCTGCATGGAGGACATGCATCACACAGCCAGTGAGTTTGTTTGTTCTCTTACTGCAGTAAAAGGAAATGCTCTTTGTGAGTATAAAAGCAACATATCAATCGTAAATTATTGCAGCTACTGTAAAATAGCATGCATGGATTTCAGTAACTATCAAGATTCCATTTCCATCCGGGAGATCTCCAAGATGGTTTGTAAATCTGGTCAGAGAGAGCTTTTTTTCCTCACTGTATTTTCACTGATTTTCTGGGGACTTGCAGCTTTTCTCAGGTTGCAGTTTTATGGGGCACTTCAGTCCAAATGAACAGCTTGCTCCCCCAAGAGTGGGAGATTTTACTTCTCCCTTCCATCCTTGTCCTGTAGCCAGACTCAGGTTTGCACAGGATTTATAAAAAAGAGTTGTAAAGTTTTATATAAAGTCAGCTTTGCCATGTGGGTACTTGTTTAGGTCTGTGCTTGATGAGCGACCAGGTATTGTTGTCTTTATTTATGAGCCCAGAAAGAGCTGTGAAAGGTAAATATGCTGCTTTTTGACTTTTCCTTATTCTTCCCTCAGTTTCAACACGGGATGCTGCCCTGCAGAGCCAGTACAGCACTCAGGTAACTTGCAGTCCTGTCATGTAGTCACAACTCCACGTAAATCACTAGCTAGTAAATTCACCAAGGCCACCACTGACAGGAGGCAGTTTGGATTTAACTCTGGCTGAGAATATTGGATACAGTTTGTGACCAAGAATAAATGGGAATAAACAGTTAGCTCCTGTATTTCTAAAACAATAAAAAGGTGCCAAACATTGCATTTCAATACACAAACAGCATCAGTATTTTCTAAGCTGAATTTTCTAAAGCTGAAAGCTAAAGAAGTTGTGGTCTGTTTCTATCTTTTAATTTGTATCTCTGAAATCTCAGTTCTTACAGACAAGATAAATGTGATACTGACCTCAACGGATTGCTGCCAACAGCAAATGCCTTTGTGTGGTTAAAAAAACCCCAACTGGAATAATTACTAAATCTGGCTCTGCTTTTTCAGGTCTCTATTCTCTCTGCAATGGAGCTGATCTGGAACCTGTGTGAGATTCTGTTTGTTGAAGCAGCCACAGGTGAGCAGTGAACTGTCCTGGTATTAAGGCTGAAGGGCTTTCTGTTTGTGTATTTATTTGTTTGAAATGTCTGTAGCAGCCTTTGTGTCGTATCTTAATATGTTCTAGATCTGATGAGTGTCAATAAGCCTTTCAGTACCTCTTCTGCCTCAGTAAATTGCCTTCTTCATATTGAATTGTGCCAAGCTGTTGGATTTGCTCTCTACCTTTTCCCCTCATGTATAGTCCATTACAGTTCAAGTTGTCTTTTTGATGGACAGGTAGTGAAGAGGAGGGATATCAAAAGTTGTTGCCGATTTATTTAACTTCTAAGCATGAACACATCTTTAAGCATCAAATAAGTCAATGCCAGCTAACACTTATGCATTGTCTGATGCAGCTTCTTCAACTCTAGGATGCCATTTTTGAAGTCACTTTGTTTACACTGTGATTTTTAAAGACGTAAATAATTTTTTTTTAAAGGAAATCGGTTTATGTAAACAAATACACTACTTGCACAGTCCCAGAATTCAGGAGAGAGATTCATAAACTGTATAGATTACTTAATCTGGAAGAAAAGTTAATCATTTAGTGCCAGATTTCTTCCTTGTATTCATCTAATAATAATGAATGGATGCTAAATTGAACAGAAACATCCTGTGTGTCTTTTGGCATTGGAAGATTTTTGATCTCACCTCTTATTTTTTCAAGCAGCTGGTTAGGGTTTGCTGCTGGACTGTGTTACTGTTCTGTCTAAAGCGTGCCACATTTGTCAGCAGCCTGGTGCTCCCATAGCCTGGCTGCTTCAGGAACTCTGTTCCTTTGTAATTTGAGTGTGGCAGATAGAAATCCAATCAGTAAATGTCACCTAATGATTAAGGTTAGAAGTGTGTAAAATAGCAGTTTGGGAACAGGCACTCTCAGGAACTGACAGACTGAAATCTTCCCTGCATAAAGCTGGTTCCCTTCTGCTTCGCCTCCTTGACTGGGTTCGACTTCATGTCTGTGATGTGGACAACATGGCCCGTGAAGTTCTGAGCAGTGAAAATCCATCAAAACATGAGCTCTTCTGGAACGTGGTGAGTATAGTCACCGAGGAGGCTCTTAAACAAAGAGAATTCATGCCTATGTGTTTTGCCTTCCTCTTCCCTACTCAACACTAGACTAAATCAGAAAAAACTGATAGGTAAGACACTGCTGCTGTCTGCTTAGATAGGTTTTAAGATTAAACCATTCTGAAGATCGTCCTACCCCTCGTGCCCATCCTGATCCTTTCATTTTCACGATCCATAGAGGTCAAGGCTGTGTATTTGAATTAGCAGGGCCTACAGTTTAAGCATTTTAACTCCACTTTACTTGCCTAAATCACCAGTTCAAATTCCCCTCTGGTATTTTGTAGCCTTGCACAGCATGGTGCTCATGGATGGGTGGTTTTTGCAGGTGGACATCTTTGTGCTGCAAGGCCGAATGGATGAAGCAGGGCACCTGCTCTCCAAGGAAGCCAGTGCCAATCCTGCATCAGTGAACATGTACAGAATCTTGGATGACTTGATGAAGAAGATGCCTCTGCCCACGGTATGTACAAAGTGGGTTTCTTTCATGCAGTTCCATTGGGGAAGGAGAGCCACGTCTGATGTGGCTCCTGTAACGTCACAATTTGTTCACCATTAAAACATCTCAGTCTTAATCCTTTACAGTAATAATGTTTGTGTTCTTCAATTGCCCAAAAGACCCAACCATTGGGATAGAAGTGTGTTAGGTGACAAACCAACATAGGTAGAAAATTCACCTTTGCAGCGGGATACATTATCCAGTTGTCTGGAACAGTTCCTGTTGAGAACTGTTCTCTTGTACAGAATATTCTCTGAAGACTTTACCAGCAGAGTTTCCCTCTGTTGTAGTGATTTTACCTTGTGGAGGGAAAAATTGCAGTTGCATCACGGTGATCTCTCATAGGCTCTCCTCTGCCTTACTTAGATGGGTAAAGAAAGACACTTCAAATGCAACTGTAGGACAAGGAAAAAATGGATGGCAGTCCTGTGCTTAGCTTTATAGCCTCAATGACTGAGTTGAGCCTGAGCACCTGTTGTGATTTGACTCGGTGTTTCCTTTATTTCATGTCTTCTCCTCTGTTCAGCTTGGCAACACCCAGACACTGACCGAGATGGAGCTGAAATGGCAGCACTGGCATGAAGAATGTCAGCGGTATCTGCAGGATGGAACTTTTGCTTCCAATTCCCACATGGAATCCATCTGCAAGGTGTGTTTTTGCTGGGAAGAAAGGAAACCGTGGACAAGTATTGGATCCATTCTTGTGTATTTCAGGAGCCCTGTGTAGCCATAAGTAACTTGTAATACTCTGGATGATCTGTTCCTTAAATCAGGAGACTCCAGCCAGTCTTCTGTGCTGTGTTCTTTGTTTCACAAGTGTCTTTGCAAGCCTGGGCAGATGGTTTTTGCTTTGTGTCCAAGGCCATAAGGCTGATTAGGAAACTGGGCTCTGAGAAGGATCTTTGTCCTTTGTTGTTTAATTTTTATTAAATTCTCAGCTTTGCAAAATGGGAGTAATGCCTCTGAAGAATAAAGAAGGCAGCTGTGTGCATTGCTGAATTTGCAGAATTACTCCTGTGTTTTTCTCCCGTTAGATCCTGCTGGGAGATGAGGATGCCATACTGGAGAAAAAGGAACTCATGACTACTTGGTACCACTTTCTGGTTACCCGACTCCTGTATTCCCATCCAACTGTGAAGCCAACAGAGCTGCGGTTTTATGCACAGGCATGAAATAGAATTATTTTTATATTCTGCACTGTTCCATGCACACAAAAGTTACTGTATTTAAAGAAAAACTTTGGGAGGGTTGACATCTTGCAGCAACTACATACCTGTAATACGTTTCCTACAGTTTGTAAGTGGAGTGGGAGATTGATACAGTGGACAGATAATTGTTGAGGATCCAGTCTCTTCAGTCTAACGTTACCAGTCTTGTCCCTGCAAACTCTTTTCTCAGTTTCCTGGGAAACTTTTGTTAATGCAGTCAGTCTTTATGACTTAGTCTTTCCCATAAAATAACTTAAACGAGGCTGCTACATCCAAACAAATGTCTTCCTTTTACCATCTCACAACTCCTGCATTTATCATGTCTTGTAATCTCATTCCACAGTCTAGTATGGACCTGTTCCTGGGTGGAGAAAGCAGCCCTGAGCCTCTAGACACAATTTTAATGGCAGCCTTTGAATTTGAGATGCATCAAGTGATCAAGGAATGCAGGTTGAGTTTTAAGGTTTTTACTTCTGTGTTTGGGATACAGAATACCTGAGCATCCTTTCAAAGAATTTAGCAAGAATATGTGTAGCAGGCAGCAATTAAAAGTATTCCATTAGGTCTGGGATGTTGCAACCAGACATTACACTGTAATATAGCTTCTGTATTGGTCAGAAATGCCTGTGGAAAACCTGACTCATTATTTGGCAGTGCTAGGCTGAGTTTTTTTCTTTTGCTTGCTTCCAATACAGCATTGCCCTGAGCAACTGGTGGTTTGTGGCTCATCTGACGGACCTACTGGATCACTGCAAACTCCTGCAATCTCACAATCTCTAGTAAGTATTTGCATTGATTGTTCAGACCCTCAGGAGCAAGGAGGACTGAAACAGCATACGGATTTTGGTTAAAAAGGTGCATCCTGAGCATTTACAGAAGATGGAGAATAAGGTGCTGCGTGTGCCTCTGAAGTCAGGGACAGCCCAGATGCTCTAAGAAGCAGAAGCAGTTGCTGACCTGGTGTGTGTGATGCTGCTCAGCAGTGCCTTGCTACAACTTTAGGGTTTTTTAAAAATATAATTTTATCTGAAATACAATCAAGAGCCCAAATGTTTGTGATTATTTGGAATGGTGAGAAACTCATCTAAAAGGAGTTTCCATACTTACGCTTTGAACAAATTTAAATTTGAGCAATTGAGGTTTTCTATCTAAATTTCCTTGAAGTTTCAGTTTCTTAAAGCACTTCCTCTAGGTTACATTTGCTCAGTGCTGGAAATACTTGGCAGGTCTCCTCAAGGAGAAAGCCAAGCAGCACACGTAGGGCTGAGCTACAAGACTTGTTCAGATAGCCTCTGAAAACTGCTGCATAAATGAAAAGCACTTGAGAAATCATCAGTTTTTTCCAATGAGGTGCAAATAATAATGCCTGTTTCTTTTCTCTCCCCCTCAGTTTTGGTTCCAATATGCGTGAATTCCTTCTGCTGGAGTATGCATCAGGACTCTTCTCCCATCACAGGTGGGAACTTCTGTTTTACTCAGAGGACAGACTAACATCAAGGCAGCCAAACCAAAAAACTACATGTTAATGACATAAAAAGGCAAAACTTAGAGAAGCCACTGCTGGGATTTCAGCAAAGCTGTCCCTCAGGATCACACAGCACGAGACAAAAGCTATCTACTGGAACACATCAACCAGGCCAGAACTGCTCCTGCCACTGTGGCTTTTTTGGTACGGAGCAACTGGCACCAAAGCACTGGTGAGATGCAGCTGTTCCAAAGTTGTGTAATAGGCAGCTGGTGTTTGGTAGAAAGTAAAAGCCATTTTAAGTCTCAATACCAAGTTAATCAGAGTTAACATTAATGCAGACTCAGATTCTCCTTGTGGCTTTTCTGTTGTCCTTACTTAATATCTATGTGATTGGAATGCTTGATGCTTTCCTTCCCCTCTCTCAGCCTGTGGCAGCTGGGGGTAGATTACTTTGACCACTGCCCGGAATACGGCAGAGCATATCTGGAGCTGCACCTTGAGCGGATACCCCTGAACACGGAACAGAAGGCCCTCAAAGTGCTGAGGATCTGCGAGCAGAGACAAATGAACGAACAAGGTGATTGATTCTTAAAGTTCCTTGTTTTGGAGTGATACAAGTGAAACTACTGAAATGAATTCTCTCCCTCTTCTATGTTTTCTCCTAAGTTCGTAGCATCTGTAAAATCATGGCCATGAAAGCTCTGCGGAATAATCGCTTGGGCTCTGCCCTGTCATGGAGCATCAGAGCCAAGGATGCAGCTTTTGCTACACTGATATCCGACCGGTGAGTCCGAGTCAGCAGCTCTCAGACTGCTGCTGGGGTGGGGTGGCAGGACTGGGGAGCAGGAGGCCATCCTGTGATGGCCCACGGGGGCCCTGCTGTGGGCAGATGGGGATTGTCTTTCCCTCGGACCAGGTACTTGCTTCAGGACTAGAAAATGACACCTCTGGGTACTCTCACTGCAGTGCCTTAGCTGGTTCTTTTCTACACTGTTCTACGTCACAGATTTGCTTTGGCTAACAGTCCAACCCACTCAGACCTTGCTCTGATAAACATTTCTTTTGGTAATATCTCTATTTTATGCACTGTCCTTTCACTCACTGATACAGCTGTTGGGTGGGCTGTACAGTGAACTGATGTGGCTTATAAACAATCAGCAGATTATTTATAATTATTTATAATTATATTATTATTATAATCAGCAGATTATTTATAACCAGTCTAGTCCACCATGCAGTCTCCACACAAGTCAGTGGGAGCCCCTTGAGCCACCCTTTCTGCAAAAAATCTCAAGCCACAGTTCTATGTAACAAAGAGTGAAGTTTTATCGTGTCCCTGGTTTTGTATCTGACCTTGCGGGGTGGGAAGTTTGTTAGAAAATTGCAGAGGATGCTGACACTTAGCCTAGGCCTAGACAAAAGACATGGCAGCTCTCTTTATGCTTTTTAATCTCTAGCAATCCATGTCGTGCATTTTTTTTTCCTAATTGGAAATAGGCAGGTGCCAATCTCTTTGCATAGCTAGAGTATAATTTTGAAGTTACACTGTGAGTAGATGGCCAGGCAATGCTCCATCTTCAGCAGTGAATAAAGGGGGTAGGAAGAGATCACTGGGGTTTTTTCATTTGTTCTTTGAGGGAGTGGGAATCGTTAGATTTCTTTCAACAGAAGGTGAAAGAAAACCAGCACAGGAAGCAGCTCTGAGAAAAAGCATAATGAAGGCTGACAAAACAGATGAAAAGCTTTTAAAATTGTTTTTGTTCCTGCTGCTTACCAACTTTTTTACACAGCAGAAAAATGGAGCTTTTGTTATGATCTGGGAGTGTTATTTATGCATCCACCAGCCTCAGCTTCCTGTGCTCCTTCTTTCACTCATTCCTTTTAAAAGAGATCTCAACTACCACAAAATCCAGAAGAATAAATAGTGTCTGTTAAATGCACATTGCACCAGTTCACTGGCCACTCCCAGGAAATGTTTTGACGTCTCCCGAAACCCTCACGGGCTGTTGATTAAGATCAGTTGTACACTGAAGTTTTCTGGGAAGGGATGAGGTGACACTAAATGAATGTGGACAACGTTCTCCCCTCTAAGCTTTTACTATGTTTTACTTTCTCCCTAGGTTCCTGAAGGACTATTGTGAAAGGGGCTGCTTCTCCGACTTGGACCTCATTGATAATTTGGGACCATCCATGCTGCTTAGTGACAGGCTGACGTTTCTTGGTAAGACAGTTCTCATTCTGGTCTCTTATTTAGAACATAGCTAACTCCCCAGCATTATTTAGATTTGTTTCTTCCTCCATCTGGCTGCATCCTGGTTTAGTGATGTGGGGAGAGCAGATGACTGGAGGTGATTTGGGACACAGCCTGCTTGCTACCAGGAGGCTGCATTTCCAATGGCACTCACTGCAGGCATCTGTTCTGCACTGCTTTGAGCAGGATGGTCTTGAATTCTGACATTTGTATGCTTCCCCTTTCTTAGGCTTTTTCCAGACTCTATCACTACCTGGACAGACTTTGAAATATTAGCAAACACAATCTGGAAGACCTTAAGGGTCTTCCTTAGAAGGCTAAACTACTGGTCTAGGTTATTTTGACCATGTGATAATTTTACTAATTTCATAAAGTTCTCCAAAATCTCAACACCTTGTGTTGGTTCAGGGTGCCAATTTGAAGCTCACTCAAACAGAACTCTCCTACCCTTTTACTGGAGCAATTGTGCCAACAGTGGAGGGCCTCCAGCTCATTTCCTTTACATACCACAGCTTCCTCCTGGCTGGCACCAGTGCAGGCTGCAGTAACCTGCCCATCTGCCTGCAGCTGCTCTGTGGCCTCTCATTAATGGCCCAAGACAGGAAATGGAGCTAAAAATGCACCTTTCTCTGGAGCTGTGCAGTTAATCAAGCCCAGTCCCTGGGGCCAAAATCCAGCAGGAATCTGGAGGAGCTGTTGGCAATCAGACTGACTTCCTCCTGGCTGACACTGGTGTTACAGCGAGGGTGATCCTGAATTTGCTCTGTTCCCATTTGGTCCAAGCGTGCAAAACTGCAGCTGCATTTCCTTACTTAACCTAAATTAAGCCTAGAAGCTAACTGTGACTTACCTAACTGGTAATCACTCACTTCTCCACATGCCCAGTGTCTGAACTGTGTTTATAGAGAAATTAGCTCCCTTTCTGCTTTTTACAAAAAATCCTGAAAGGCCTGAAAATATTTCCACTTGTTTTTCCTTGGGGGTTTTAGAAAGGTGAATCTGAACAGGAATCATTACTTGCAGTATTTTGACAGTTTAGTGGATACAAACAAAGCTGCAGAATAAAACTCACTTTGATCCTCAGCCCATTTTCACGTGCAGGATATCAATCTGGCTGAGAGCAGATCTTCCCACAGTAACAAAGATCTCGGTTTCCAGTTAAACAATGAGGAAGACAGTGAAGCCTTTCAGGCCTCCTGATATTCTGGGATATCAAAAAGAACACTCCCCCTTTCCCACCTCTCCCCGTCCCTGGTTTTTGCAGACTCCACCAGTCTCTAAGCCACTTGTGCTGCTGCTGACCCTGCACACTCTCAGCACAGACAGTACCAGTGGGCAAACAGTGACCAAGAACCAGACCAGGTTTTTAGCTGCCTTTTCAGCCAGCCTCTATTTTAACTTTTCTTCATGCCCAAGATTCTCATTCCCCCAGACTCGGCTGCTATGGAGACTCATTTCAGGTGGGGGTAGTTCTACCAGAGACTTCACAGGAGCAAACGGACCTCCTGCCACCCAGGCCTGATGGACACTGACGCCTTTTACCCTTCACCAACACCCGTGTGTAGGCAAGTACCGGGAGTTCCACCGGCTCTACGGGGAGAAGCGGTTCGCTGAAGCTGCCAAGTTGCTTTTGATGTTGATGACAGCTCACATTGCTCCTTCCTCCTTCTGGATGACGCTGCTGACAGATGCCCTTCCCCTGCTGGAGCAGAAAGAGGTGAGCAGGCCACTCACAGGTGACAAAGCCCCCCACCCCCTTTCTTTTTTTCCCAATAAGGTATTTCAAAGTGGTGACCTCCTTTCTGCCCCCTGTGCCAGAATTGCACAGCTACCCAAGTGTCCTACCCGTGGGAGCACACAGGACCCAGGACAGGATCATCAACTCCTAACTTGGTTCCCTGCTTTTAGAAAAAACACAGTGGAAGACATAGAAGTACACACTGCACCCAGTTCCTTCTGGTACTTGGCTTGAAGATTATTCCAGTGTGCTTCCTTCTCCTAAGCCCAGTTTTTGCTTTAAGATTCATCAAGAAAATGACAGTTACAGTCCCGTGACTGGATAAAGCCCAGAGCATCCAGTGTGACCTCATAGCTGACTCTGCTTTGCGCAGGAGGTGGCACTAGAGACCTCCCAAAGTCACTTCCAGCCTGAATTACCCTCTGAGCCTATGATTTAAAGGGTCAGAATGGATCTGTGGGAGTGTGAAAGCATTCTGGTGCTCTCAATTATCTTCTCAGACTGTGTGATGTCCCTAAACTTGATCATTTTCAGTAAATACTTTCATTTCCACAGGTCATATTTTCAGCAGAGCAGACTTACGAGGTGATGCGATGCCTGGAAGACCTGACAGCAGGGAAGTCAGGGAAGCAGAAATTCCAGGTAGCTTGTGTTCTGAGGACAACTGGATAATGAATTCATGGGGCCGTGGGGAGGGTCGGGGAAAGCAAGATCTAAATTTATATCCCTGTGTGGGGGCAGAAAAGAGCGGAGAGCTGGAGTTACCATGGCTGGTACGTGGTGTTATTTTTAAAGGCCAGCCAAATGAGGCAGCATCAAGAGATATTTTAAGCGTAGGCAAAACCAGTACAGGAGTACTGTGGCCCCTCAGTGTTCCACTGATTTGGATTGGACTGTGATGCTTTTCCAAGGTTAATAATTGCAAGTTACATGGGCAATGAAAAGCTGAGGCGCTGCTATCTAGCACCTCAAGGATGAAACATTCCAGGCATGGAACAGGGAGCTGTTTGCTCCACATGCAAACCTCTGCAGCTGGCAGGAAAATAGAAGGTTTGGCATTGCTGTCTTGTGCTCATCTAAACAGCAGGAAATGTAGCTTTTACTTTTCTCGGGAGGGCCCTGTGAGAGGTGAATGCACCTGTAATCCTCCTCTTGACCTGCATCCTTACTCTCCAAAACTCAGAAGAACCTACCAGCTCATTACTGGGGTCTGACCCAAACTCTGCTTGCTTTTAGGATGATGATGAGGAGACCATGAAAGTGGAAATGCTGAGACTGGCTCTTGCACGAAACCTTGCCCGAGCCATCGTCAAAGAAGGCACGTTGGAAGGATCTTAAAGACAGCAGTATTTGATTTTACTCATCCTTTGTGGTTCACTGTACACAAATTTGATTGTTCTTCTAAGAATAAATGTCTTGTTTTGCATATTCCCTGTTCTTGGCTTCCATAAATATAATTAAAAAAAAAATGTAAGGGTTACTTGCATGAAGGAGCTGCATCAAAACCTTAAGGTTGGTTGTTCCACCATGGTCTGACAGCCCTCCCCTGGTGACATAACCTCCTTACCTTGGCTTTTTCAGTTGCTTTCCCTGAAGTGACACCCACCTTTTAAACCACTGGGGTTTTAGAAAGCAGCAACTTCTCCATTTTCACTTAGTTTGGATGGTCTGGAGTTGATGGTTGAGTTTTAGGATTGCCACAAGCAGCCATGAGCAGTTGTTAGTAAGGGCTATCCACAGAGCGAAGTAGGGAAAACAGTTTATTTAACATGCAGCAGAACAAGTGCATTTGAGATGTACAGTTAGGGCTGTTGGGTATGAAGCAGGAACCTCACCCTACAGACAAGGAACATTCATAGTTTAATTCCAAAAGCTTTTAACAACGCATTCCCACGCAGCGAGACCAGGGCACCGCTCTGTTTGGCTGCACAGGGGCAGTGTGCTGCCGTTCATACTGAGAACAAAGCTCTGCAGAAAGCACCTGTGCTCTTCTGACTCCCTCCAAGTCACAGTGAGATTCACGTGTAGGCATCTAAAGCAGTGACCTGCTCCTCAGGACACGCTGCCCTGACCTAACCACTCACCTCATGCCTACGTGTCTAAAGTGCTGGCAAGAACGTGTCTGAGGCAGAAAGAATTCTCTCCTGTCCTAGACCATCAATTTAAAACTCCCTTCCTTAAGGATCCAAACAACATACCCATCCCTCTCGCCTGCTTTCCACGTCAGGGAGTTGACCAGGCTGGGGTCTTCATCAGCTTCCAACCAGGAGCTGACAGCAAGCTCCTTAGCCAAGCTCCACCCCCAGGGGCTCCTACAACTGCCTGGTGCCTCCTCTGATGGGGACCCTCAGGCCTTCGAATCCACTGAGTTCTTCCACCTCTAGTGATTTTTACTTTGCAACACTGTAAAGAAAATTAAACTACAAATAACTCCAAGCTGCATTTGCAGTAATGGGTTTTACAGCCACCATTAATTCCAGCAGCACATTCTCCCTGGAGATTTCCTACTTGAGCTGACTGCTCCCACCCATAGTCTGACAAGAGCTGTTGCTTGACAGCACTGCTAGAAACACTGAGCTTAGTGTCCAAGGAGCCACTCCAGCTGTGCTTTTGTCAATGGATGCTAAAAAAACCCCCTGTTAATTTAAAACAGCCTGCCTCAAAGTTAGCTGAGGCACTGCTTGAGATTGGAAATCGAGAGGGAGAAAGAAGGGATTGCTGGAATCAAGTTAAAGTGATTTAAACCTAGGTTCTGTGTGGCTGTAGCTACAGCAGTCAGCTCTCCTGCCCCATCAGAACACCGATGTCCAGCCAAACTACTTTCCCCCTCGAGGAGACAATTGCACTTACCCACTTCATACAGGGAACAAATAAACCAGAGCATTAAACCCAGCACATGCATTGGCATAGCCCAGTGGAGCCGCCTTTCCTTTCACCATCTGCTTGCTTCTACGTAGATATCCTATGGCTCTATTATTTACATCTTGTATTTCATTGTATTCACCTCAATAAAACACAGTATTCAACTACAGTAATAATACTGCCTGCAAGAAGGGACACGAGAGGCATCTCCTTATCCCTGGATTCCATCACTGCACCTGACTAGTGATTGTAAAGATGCTCCTGTGCTCCAGGTGCTGTCCTCCACCAACACCAACCGCTCCTTTCCAGCCCCGTCCACCTCCTCACCACACATTTCCTCTTTTCCCCATACTGTGGAAAGCAATGAAGGCAGAAAAATAACCAGTGTAACCATCTGCATACAAAACTCAGCTCCAGCTGCCCAAAAGGGATACGACAGGGAGGCAGCGAGCAGTATAAAATAAACAACAAAAGGTACAGCAGTGTCGCACAGCACAGGGCAGGGGCTGCTCACGCCGGCCCTTGGGAATGAAGCAGCGAGGGGAGGGAAGGGAGCCAAGTGCCATTTCAGTGTAAAAAACTCAGCATTCCCTCATGGAGCCAGCATTATTGCTCAACATGCTCAGCGGGTCCAGCCTGGCACTGAGGAGGTGAGAGTCCGAGGGACGGCGCGTGTAAGGGCTCTGCGCTGAGGAAGCTCACGGTGGCATCATCACCCCACCAGTCTGTAGGTATCTCCGGACAGCAGCACAGGAACAAGCCAACCAAATGCCCTTCTGCTGACAGGTCTCCCCTCAAAATACAGTAACTTCAAGTTTAATAGAGTGGAAGATAGAACCAGATTCACCCAGAGGTCAAGATAAAAGCAGCCAGCACTGCCTGTAACCAGCTGCCACTCGGTTCATGCTTGGCGTAAATGTCCCAGGACCCCTTCAAGGTGGGGCAAAACATTCTGGACTAAAGCTACAAGCAGAGTGGTCAGGACACGTAAACAAAGCTGAACATCACCAGTGGATAGCATGTGTGTCCCTCCCCAGGTCACACTCATTCCAGTCCCGTGGGATCCTTTCCCGGTCCTGTCACAGAGTCTCTGGCAGTGTCCTAAGGTCATAGATTGCCCCACTGCTCTACCGGGGGAAACTGATCCACTTCGCCCACCTCTGTGCTGGGCTGGTCTCCCAGGGTGAAGGTCAGTCTGTATCTCAGCCTCACTTTCTCCTGCAGGAAAGGCAAAACCCAAGAGCAACGTGAGAACAGCTCCTGAACAAAACACTGCACTGTTACAGCTTACAGAGAGCACAACTCTTCTGCCACACACAGCAGGGGAAGAGGGCCAAGGTCAAGTTCATGGAGTGGTTCAGCTATTCAGCAATATCAAGTTATTTACCTTACAGGTTTTATACCACAAAAGCTTTATTGCTTAGTGTGGAACAGCAGGAGAAAAGCAAGATGTGATAATAGTCTGCAGATACTGCAGAATGGCCAGCACCCACTGCTCAGCTGCTCTCCAGTGAGCCTGAAGAATGCTGCTGGAAGAGTTCAACGTTTTCAAAATTAAATTCCCCATCACATGGAGGAAGATGAAACAGTTCCTGCTCTGCAAAATTCCCAGTAAAGCAGCGAGCAGGAGATGGAACCAGTCCTTCAATAAGGGGATCTCTGTGTACCTCACAAGGTTCTTCAACAACCCACCAAGCTCCTCCAACATTTATCCTTTTGGGTCTCAAAGCTTTCAGCTGACACTTTAAGGACCCTTTTGCTGTAATTCTCAAGTAGTAACATCTAGATTGGCCAAATAACTAGAAACCACTTCAGCATACAGCTTTGAGCCGCATGGAGTAGGCTATTAAATGAGTAACTACAGCAAGGAAAAGCAGCTACTCAGCGATACCCACATTGCTTCTCTGGTCACGGGTGCGTCCACAAAGAATGATGGAGCAGACATGACCTGACATCTGTCTGTTGATTCAGGTGACAGCCTCAACACCCCAAAAGTACTTCTACAGCACCAGCTGATTTGACATCAATCCAATCATCACCAAAGCCAGGCACTTCCAGCACACAAGGGAATCAGATGAGCTCCTCACACAGCTCCGACTGCTCCCTTTAATGCTGGGCTTTGTATGACCACTGCCTTTTGTTGGGACAAACGTACAGATCCTTCCCACACCTGCCCTTGCTGACAAAGTCCGTTGGGGAAGAGCCTCCCTGAACTGAAACACCAATGTTATGCAGTAACCACCTCCGGAGGGCAAGTTCAGAACAAGCAGCTTTATCTGCTCAACGGTTTGGTCCACCTCCCCTGTAGAATTCAGCTTACATCAAATTTGTCTGACAAGGACAGGATAAGCCCCACTGCCCCTCTCACCTTCATAGGATTTGCCAGGAGCATGACTTGGGTGATGGCAGAGGGCGGCTGGATAGGATTGAATGGAGACAGCTCAGTGCCAGAGGGTGGCTGTAACTTCACTTTCATGGACTGCAAATGAAAAAGAAAGTGGAAACCTCAGGGATTGTCTCCTACCTTGGGGACAATGAAGGATGTATGCACAGGCTGGGCAGGTAACAGCACACATCCAAGCTGAACAGAATCAATCCACATGCGAGGATGAGGAAACAAGAGCCAGCCCAGCTTGCACAGCGTGACAGGAACAGGACGACTGACAAGTCAGCCCAGAGGACAAGCACTGGCCAGGTGAACACCAACAGCACCTTCCTGTCTGAGTGCTCGTGTCAGAGGTTTTAACACGAACACATTCAGGACTGTAAGCAGATCATAGCTGAGTCTGGCTCAGTTTCCAAAACACAAGCTGGCCATCCAAAATTATCTAGGTGTAGTAAGACCAGAATGGAACATATTGTCAAATTTCGGATGTCTGTTAGAAATTCTGATTCTAAAGACCTCAAGGGTGGCTCTGTCCATGTAACAGTCCTGTCACTGTGCTACCTGAGCCACCTGCATGAACAGACACAGCTGGATTGATCTTAGACAGCAAGAAAAATAGAACACTAACTACCTGCAGTTCTTGACTTATCCTACTCAGTGTTTTCTGCCTCTGACAACGACCTTTGTGTTTTGGCAATGAGCAGAGCACAGCCAATAGAAAGGTAGAACCAGGCTGTCTCAAGTCCCTGAGTTCATACCCAGGCCTTTCCAAATGCAAGGGCTCACGTGGCCGTGGGTCTGAGTCACAGGTCCCTACCTTGGGCACAGCAGCCTGCAGCACTATGTTCTTCACAGGAAGCGGTGCCGTGTTCAGCATCGAGACCACCACGACCAGCACATCCGACCTTCCCGGCGGGCACTCCCTGGCAAAGTGCAGGAGGATCCGGAAGCCGTTCTTGTCGTAGGCTGTCACTGGGAGGGCACTGCCTGCCACAGAGAGAAGGGGAGAGGGATGCAGGGTTATGCTGCAGAAGATGATCTGTAGCAGCATTAGGCAACCTGACTGCTCGGCTGGGACATCTCAGCCTTCCTCTCTGCTTCACAAGCTTTGTCAAGAAGAGTTGCTTTTAAAAAATGTTCAGAGAAAGGTGAAAAACCTGAGATACTTACTAGGTTTAATGGATTCCAAGGGAACATGGACATTGGCCAAGGAGATTTCAGTTGCTTTCATGGGACTGCCTTGCTGCTGGAATGATGCTGGCTGGAAGAGAGGACTTCCTGAGCCAGCAGTGCAGCTGCTTGGGAAAGGAACTGGAGGGGCTCCAGGAGCCGTGGCTGGCAGCCCCGCAGGGGCTGTTAAGGGGGCAGAGGTGACAGTGGTTGGCAAAGTAACTCCAGGGAACACTGAGGGTGTCACCATGCCTTGGGTGGCGGTCCTGCAAGAGAGGCAGAAAAAACATGGGAAACTGAGCAGCAAGTGAAGCAGGCATGGCAGCACAAAGCCAGAGCTAACAGCAGATCACAGGGACAGAGCAGGGGCCTGGAGCCAGGTTACAGTCTGTGACTCATTGTGGTCTGGAGAGCTCCAAGGACAGTGGTGGTGGTAGGGTCAGGCATCGCTTCTCTAAGTCAAGAAGGAAGCAGAGTGCCACCCTGGCAAAGGCAGGCAAGGCTAGGACAGGCAAAGCAGCCTGTTCAGCTTCACACCACACACTCATACCAGGCACCAGCACAGCTGTCCTGTGCTACCCAGCAGTGCCTGCCTTTCCCTCACAGAGCAGGGACCCCCCTTATCAGTCTGTAAGCTAAAACCCCCTGAGAAGAAAAATCCCAATCACACATTTCTACCCAATCAGAGGATTGAAAGTCTGCCCCTGGAGCTGCCACTGCAGAGCAAGCCTGGCTTCCCAACTGCAGAGACAAAGCAAAGTCCAGGACTTTTGGTTACCCCTTGGCTTCTTCAAGGAGTTGTCCCAATGCATCCATCTTATGTGACACATTGCTCCCCACAGATGAGCTGAAGTACCCAGGAGCAGCTGGAACAGTCTTAGGAGGCCCCGCAGGGGCAGCTGGTCCAGTAGAGAATACAAATGGTGCTGAGTTTGGTGCTGGGATGCTGGGAGCAGTCTGAGAGGCTGTGAAAGCAGAGGGCAGCGTCCCCGACGTTCCACACGTGGTCTGTGATGCGTGGTGGAGAAGAGGGTTCCCTGCAGGGTTGCAAGCAACAGTCACCATCTTCGGATTAAAGAAATCCAGGTCCAACTGGTCATTCTGAAAGACAAGACAAGTAGATGCTCTAACTCACTGCCACCCCCTGTTGTGGAGATGGCACTGTGACAGAGGGAGATAGATTTACCGCAAAAACAGGTGCTGGGTGGCAAGCAGCAAAGTCTGTGGCCTATGTCAGGACTACATCTGATCTGTAATTTAAGCAATTAAAACATCATGGGGGACAGATGGGAAACTAAGAAAGCCAGGTTCAGGGACATCTACTCTGTTTAGACACAGCTATCCCAGATTTTAGGGCTAAGCCAGACTTCCCCTCAGGAACAGCTGCCTGTATGTGTGATCACACCTTTCTCCAAGGTGACAGTGTGTCCTGAGACCTCCCACAATGACAGCCCCTCCCACCCCTTCCCCTGAGACCCTCCTTTGTACCTCAAACATGCTCCACTGGTTGTTTTCTGAGGTGTCCTTCACTGCTGCAGGGGCTGGGTCATTCAGGCCTGAAAGGAAAAACAACAAGTAGGTACCTGGAGAAGAAAACAAGTTAAGTTTCATCCCTTGGCAATTGTTTCATTACATTCATCCATCAAACTACTTCACTCAGCTCTCCCAGAGCCCAAGAACAACATGAAAGACTGAAATGGGCTGCAAGTCTATGGTGAGGAAGAGAGACTGACAGCACCAGTAGCTGACAGTCACCCCCCGCACACAGCTCCTCAAACCTCCCCTGATTTGCAGTGTGTTTTGCTGCTCATATCTGGGCTCCACAGGCATTCTGCAGGCTTCTATATGCAAACCCCCCTAAGGCACCTTGCTCTTAGCACAGCCACAAAGTCAGGGGTGAAATCTGTACCAAACTGCAGCCTGCACGTCCAGGCACCTCCAGAGATCAGACTGCAATTACACTCAACTGTTCTTTCACTTTCAGCCTACTTCAGATCAGATGGGACTGAACAGAGATCAGAATTTTAGATCAGAATTCTGATCTTCAGATCAGAATTTTATTATTGACCAAGTTTTATATTCACAATGATGCAAGGGAGCAGCCCCTGGACTTCTCTAGAAATCAAAGGCATCTCATGTTCCTTTCAGTCACGCCGTACACGCAGCCAGCCCTCACACCGACGCTGAAGGAAGAAAGGAGTCTTTGTTGGACATGGACTGAGTCACCCTGTTCTGGGCCCCTCAGTGTCCTACCTAAGCAGAGAAGCTCCTCGTCCAGCAAGGAGAGGGAGTTGGCTGTGCTACCACTTTGCTGAGCTGGTGCGGCTTCCACTTGGCTGGAGAAGCCGCTCCGCGACTGCGCGAACGTCTGGGGAGGAGGTGGGAGGATGGGGATTTCTGCTGGGGTTGGGGCGACTGTGGGGGCTGGCGTCAGGGTGGTGGGTGGCATCGGAGGTGGCGGGGTGCTGGTGACATCCAATCCAGCCAGGTCAATGAGGGTGTTGAGGTTACTCGTGGAATTACTCCCTGCAGCGGACAGGAGAGGAGCACTACTAGGAAAGAAGGCAAAAGGCTCAAAGCAAACCAAATGTACAGAACAAGTTATCAGAGAGATGGTTTCAGTGACACAGATCCTCCTTTAATCATGGCTTATGGCTCTTTATACCAGAGAAAGACCTCATGCTTTCTACCTAACCATTTGCTGTCCACAAGTTACTTAAATCGACCCAGATACTTCAGAAACTTCTATCTGAAAAGCCACGTCTGCTCCAACCACTGCTCCTTCCCCAGTGCTTCTTGTAGCATAATTCACAGTCTTCTCAAAATCTTTTCAGCTCAGATGAGGCTTTGGGAGATCCCAAAGAACTACAATAAACAAAGGCTACCAGAGCTAGAGAGCTGAGGAAAATACATCCTGTCTGGATCTAGAATCCCCTTCTTATTCAGGACAGTCTGGTCCCAGTAAGATGCTGCCAGGCAGCACCATGCCTTCCTCTACTGCTCTCCATGCAGGAATGTGTAAGGGACTCCCTAGCGGTAATGCTGCCACATGCACATCCAGAGCTTTCAATGGGGAAGCTGAAGTGTAAAATGGGCGACCAGCCTAAATTCACAAATGGAATTGCTGGCACAGCCAGGACCCCTGGCCTGGCTCCCATGCTCCTGCTACTGTCCTTTTGACAAAGTCATCCTCTCCTTACATGTCACCATTAAGAAACAGGACACACGTGGAGAGGAAGATGCATGAGAACTTCCAGCCACACAAACTGTTCAGATGCAAGTTTGCTACCGATGTTATCAAAGGTTACAATAATATGGAAGAAGTAGTGGGAAATGTGAAGCTGCAGCACTGTTGCTCACGTCCAGAACTGTCTAGGAGCTGTTTAGTGCCCTTCTCATTCACAAACTGTTGGCCACAAGAACCACAATGAATAGGAAATCCTGTCCAAAAGACTCAGAATTGCAGGATTCAAAATTAAACAGTTGGCTTCCCAGGAACTCACCTTCCACTACAGGCATCACAGGGAGATCCACTTCACCATTGACTACTTGCCCCTCTATTATTTTTTTGTAGGAATTTATCACACGAGATAAATTGTCACTGGCCTGCAGAATATCCCCTACATGCAAGAGAGACAAAATAACCTCCAGGACTTTAGTAACTGCTCCCACTAATGCTGAGAGCATTCAGTTATCAACTAATTAATCAGCAAGAAAAAAAAACCATAATTATGTGGCTATGAGCTGCATTACTGTCCTTGCCATGCTTCTCTAAGCAATACCCTGACCCTTCTAGGTCCACGCACATTACAGTAACAATGAAAAATTGAGCCCAAGGCTTTGTTCCCCACAGCACCTCCCTTCCCCTTCCAGCAGCAGCAGCTGTCCCCCAGCATCACCCCCAGCCCCACGAACCACCAACTCCACTGTCAAGTCCTCTCCTGAATTTAAATGGTAAGCATAAAGAGGCAAGGGGCTTGTCTTTTATCTGCTTGCTCAAAGCAATGTGCATGCACAGCAAAGTCTTCACAGCAGCCAGCCCCTCGCTGAACCCTTGCACAGTCACAGAAGAATTGAAAAAGGAGAAGTGCAGCTTCATTTACCCAGACTGCTGTCATTGTCCTCTGTCTCACTGGCCAGCTTGAATAACGTCCGCCTTTTGGTTTCACACCTTTCATAAAGTTCCTAGAATGAGGACAAAGGGTTTCTTCAGCCAGAAGCCACCGTCAGCAATACCTGTCAGCACAGAGTGACTCCCCAGGCATGCACTGGGAAGCCCAGAACACAGAAACCACTCTCCCTGAGCTAAACATGCCAGTGTGGCTGGACAACCAAGATCCCATGTCCCTGCTCTATGATGAGAGCTGCGAGGAATTACATTAGCCTGGGAGTCTAAACACAACCTGCAATTTCCACACAACATCCCCCAGTCCTCGCTCACATCAGCACTTATGGCCAGCTCTAGCTCTAAAGAGATGCTGGTTCTTTGTATCACAGCAGTCCCTAAAAGCCCAAGGAAGAGCGGAACTGTGCTTCAAAAATTATGCTTCAATTGCACTGCAACCACACAGAAGAAAGATGATGAGAAGGGAATGTTTCACAGAAACAAAATAGTTAAGCTTCTTACCATCATTTCAGGAGCTTGTTGTTAAAAATGAGTAGTTTTAACTTTTTAAATTGATAACGTGCAACCCTTCAAGGCCCTTGGCCCACCCAACCATTTCTGGTGGCTGTTTTGATTTTTACCTTCTTGATGTTCTCCCAACCTTTTCACACTAGCTAAAACTTCCTTTGAAAAGGAGGACGTATTTTCTGTCCCACTGAGCCTTTAGTTTGTCCATCCCCAGTGCTGTGAGGGACAGTTATTGTCTGCTATCGCTGTGGCTTAATAGGAGCAAGAATTAGAGAGCTAGAGACAGCTTCTTGATTCTGCTACGCTGCATTTTTGGAGAACAGCTGTACCTCACTTCAAGCATGTGCAAAACCAAGCTATTACCCACAGAGTTCTTCAGTGAAAGGCATTAAAAACATGGTTATTTTCTGCCCTGCCATTTCCAACAACTGCCCTTGTTTCTCACCGTTGCTCTCCATTTTACTGCACCGTTTGCAATTCTCTGCAAAGCTCAGGTCTGTAAGAAGAAAGGACTAATTCCAGGATTTCGGGGAAGAAGGAGCAGCTCAGACCCACCTTCATGAGCTCCCTATCGGCCTCTGATGAGTCCTCTTTGCTGTAATGAACCAACATCTCATTCAGCAGCTTCACGTTGTTATTCACTTCCTCCAGCGTGTGCATGCGCTTTGTCACTTTCTGAATCCGAGCCTCATCCTTCAGGGTGCAGAACACAGACATAAAAAGTGAGTTTCCCTGTAAAGGTCCCCAGTACCACAAGAGCAGATACTATCTGTAAATCATGTCAAATAATGTCTATTTAAGGTTAAGCTAGAAAAAACAAACACAAGAAAACCTCTCCATTCGTGTGAAGCTCTGCTGATTTTATTATCTTTTCACCACCATTCTGAAATGATAGAAAACCCTGTATTTTCAAAATGTCTCATTAAACAGACTTTAATGTGTAATTATACCATTAAAAACAGAAAAGTTCCCAAAAGTTCCTTTCTGACCTTTCCAGAAGACCTTATTTTTTTTTTTTGGCCACCTGATGCCATTTTATGAAAAAGATGTGTTTGAAGCAAAACATTTACCAGGCACAACAAGCACTCTCTGCTAGAAAATGTCCACCCATCTCTGATTTGAGATTCCAACTAAAGATGTAGGAGAGTCTGCCCTGGGGACAGGAGAATCTTGGATGGAAACACTGCTGTAACCTATACATCCTCTTGTCTAGAAGCTATCCTTTTTTTTTCCTGCCAGAATCACAGTGAGTCATTTCCTGGACTCCAGAGTTTCTAATGACTACCATGGGTGGGTGCACCACAGCCCTACAAACAGGAAGGTGTTTCCATGAAGCCTGCTTGAGAGAAGACCCAACCCAATGACTCAGTCCTTGGTATCCTAAGTACTGAGATGCTCCCACCAAATCCCGACATGAAATACCACCTTGAGTGATGAGAATGTCATTAATTACAAGGGGCATTGAATCCTTGCCCTTTCTTGCTCTGCCCTCCACCAGAGACACCAACTGGAGACATCTTTGATACAAACATCTCTCAGTTGGAGCTAGTGTCAAAATTATGACACATTCATATCATACAGAGCCCTACTACGTCATCAGAGTGGCAGGCAACCCCTTTATGTTGGTACTCACCAGGGCTAGATGCAAGTAAGCTCTGTTAGAGGTTTTAAAAAATAATAAAAGGCTGGATGTTGTTAACAGTCAGTCTCATTCAGTTCCCACAACTTAACTAAGGAATGTGATAACACAACGCTCCCAGAGCCTGAAAAACCCAGGCTCTGCCATTCACATGATCCTAAAGCTCCCCACCATTTTGAAGTCAAATTGCTTAAAACCTGCAAAGCAGACTGCTGACTGGGCCCAATCCTACAGGAATGTCTTACCTCTTTTACCATGGATTTTATAAGCTTGTTGGCCTCTTGTAAATCATCTGGGTTTTTGCTTTTCAGCAGTTTGGCTAGAAGCTGTAAGACGAGAAGAGGATATTCAGGAAACAAATAAAGACCCTTTGGCAAAGGGAAGCATTGAGAAGAATCTAAATGAACAGTTCAGGGGGAAAGAGACACAGCCCACTATTACAAAGCTTAGGCTGCTTTCATAGTTACAGCCACTCCAGTGGGAGTCATTTATGGTTTATTATTTTATGTGAGTTGCTGCATTCTTGCCTCTACAGGACACATACTCTGAAATCTCAGACACTTCTGACACGAGATAATTAGTCCTCCCATATATAATTTTTGGTCCTGTGTGTGAAACATTCTCTGCCTTCTAGCACTGCTGCAGGATGGCACTTTAACCAGGAATAATCTCATAATGGTAACACAGACAAGGCCTTAGCTGGAACTTCAGGTTAGGTAGGTGGACAAAGCAATGAGTTCTGTGAAAGTACACACCACCACCCCAAAAATCAAAGCTGAATTAGTAAACTTCCCTTCCTTGTTCTACATGCACATTAAGTAATCACTTTTCATTAGTGATTATGGTACAAGTCTTCACTCTACCTTGGATTTCTCCTCATCATCAAACACAGGGTTCTTGGGACGAGGCGGTGGAGAAGGAATCAGGGTTCTGTCTGCAGGAATCACAGGATCAAACATAACGATCCCTGAAAGCAGAAAGGGAACCCACATGGGTTTCCACATGCAGTCACAGCACCCAGCTATTCACAGGCTGCTGTTGAAGCAAACACATGGCCAATCTGTTCACTGACCACACTGTTCTAATGAACAATATAGGATCAAAATCACTGAGCATGCTAGCTGGAATAATCAGTTTCTTTGAGAAAGGTCAAAACCTCAGAAACCATGCTGCCACATCCATATTGCTCCTTTAACAGCTCAGTACAATCAATAGCTCTCCACTACATGTTCTCCCCCTGTTACATTAACTGTTGAACCACTAAGTGAAGTCCCAGACAACCCAGCTTTGTGCAAACTCAAGGGCATGACATCTGTTAGTATAAATGAGCTGACCAGGAAAGCAGAGAGCAATGCAAAATGGGGAGATGAGCAGATTCCTAACCACGAGTGGGGAGAGCCCAGCTTCCTGCTTGTTCCATTGTCAAATCATTAGATTTGTGCTCTACCTCAAGAGCTCCCCTGGAACCACTTTTTCTTGTGTTGAAGCTGCACGCTTCCCAGCTGAGCTCTTTTCACTGTGCCTTCACAAGAAATGTGTATCAGTTGAACTAAAGGTACAATTGTAAAGTGATCGAGTTAAAAGAACACAAACAGCTACACAGAGGCTCTTATTTTGCTTTAAATTAGACTTCTTCAAATCACTTAATAACTGGTTCCAGAAAAGCTCAAGAAAGGCCCTGCAAACCAAAACAAAAGTGTTTCCAAGGTGCTTAACTAATCTAGTTAAAAACCCAACACATCCCAAGCCACTTAAATATAATCAAAAGCTTCTCAGGGAGTTTCTCTTGACCTCGTGTAATTGGAAGCTGTATATTTTGTGACACTCCTGCTTAAAGCACAGGCTGGAGAGAAAGCATGAAGATGTGACTTCTGACCTTGTCGCTTCAGCATGTAGTAGGCATCCTTGATTTTGGATTCTTCTGGCAATGCCACTGTCCAGCTATACAGCAATTCAATGACTTTGGTCTTCACCTTCTCTGAGACACGGTCTCCCAGGTACTAAGAGTGGAAAAGATGATTTAAGATACATCTCATTAAGAGGAAAAAAATGCTCCTCTAATATATTTGAAATAACAGCAAAGAGAAGCTTTGTGATTATCTCCAGCAAAAGGAAAAGCAGCTATTCTGTTGGTTTCAGGATTCTGCTACTTGAAAATGACAGCAATACAGACAACTACCCCTTCCCCTGTCTCATGGGAAAGAATTTTTGCTGCATCGACCATGCCATGAGGTGCCTCTATTTTTTGCCACATTAAACTGATCATGAATGATGAAGGACTTAGCCAGGTGCTCTTTACACAGCAAGTTGGCAGAAGAGTGAGGACTGGAGCTCCAGGGTGTGTTGCCAAGTCTCTTCTTTTAACCTCTGCATCACACCTCTCCTCCACTGATGCTGGAGTTTTGTTTGTTTTTTTGGAAAACACAGACCAAGCTTTAGAACAGTACCTAGACTATTTACTGGTGGTAAATAACTACAACTTCCTGACAAAAGTAGTAAGCAAAGCACAAAAAAAACCCCTTAGCTAACAAACGCTCTTGAATACAGGCTAATAAATGTAACGAGCCAGACAGAGCACTGCAAACATTCTGGATGTTGCCTGTAGCTTATGGAGCCCAAACAAGAAGTAAATACAGCCATAAGGCTCAGGGACTAACCTTTGGAGACACAACTTTTATTAACTCGTTTAAAAAGCGAAACTTCCCTACTTCGTTATGAAATCTTCTCCCACAATTCTTCATACAAGCTTCCAGCACCTGCATTCAAGTAACAAAAACGGGCTGAAATGAGCACCAAAACTCTTCAGTAACAACACATCTGTGTTCAGCTCACAGGGGAGGTGAAGGACCCATGTCAGTGAGACACGTATCCTGCTCTGCCATATGGGCATCAGTCTCCCATCCTTAGGGGTGGCACATGAAGACTTGCTGGTCTCCCACCCGCAGCCACTCACACTTGGATCAGTTATGTCACCATCAGGTGTCACAACAATGAATGCAAATCTTATCTGAAGATAACAAACGAAAGCAGCTGAAACTAAACCAGAGTTCTTTCTGACTGCTCTATTGCTAACGAGCAACCTGGACACTTCAATTACAGGAACTGTGCTCCCTCTCGCTGCCCACTCCCCCCCAGCAGAGGGGAATCAGGGCATTCAGCCCCAGAACAAGCCCCAGCTATCCCCACTGACCCACTGTGCCCCCCTGTACTCTGCACAGATGATACATAACTGGATTTAAGAGGAGGGGTAAGGACTACCTACTGTCAAGGCTTGGACTGCCTCCCATTCCTGTGGCGACTGGATTTTATGAGCCAGGAGTCTCACAGCTATCTGTGGCCTGAAATAAAGCAGATCCCCATTACAAATGAAGCAGGTGAACACTCTGAAGGGTTTTCAGACATTCACAAATTCTGCTGTTTAAGCAAGACACCTTTCACATAATTAAAAAGAAACATCATTTAGAACTTTTCATCTTCCCATCGGTGTATAAAGGCTGACAAAAAAAGTTCAGGGCATCTTTGTAAGCCTGGGCTGTCTGCACACATGAAGAGAAGCAAGGGCTGGTAGTTTGAGCCAGCAATTCCAGATTCCTGCTTGGGAGGGGCCAAATAACTCCCAGTACAGTCCCCAGCCCAGGAAATCATTTCTCTTGCATGAGTTTCCTTCTTCCAGAAGAAAACACTCCTTCCTTAGCTCACAGGAATGCTGTGACCCAGGAGGTTTCCTCAGTTAAGCCTTGTGAAGATTTTAAAGACGTGAAGCCCCATCAGGTACCAAGAGTTAGAACCCCATTTATAGACTGGCAATCAGAGTAACTCTGGCTGGGTGAGAACCCTGCAGCCACAGAAGCTGACATTAGAGGCAGACTCAGAATTCCCTTTTCCCAGTGCTCAGTCTGTGTATAAGCCTTGCTGCCTTTCACAGAAGAGTAACCACGCTTTGCAGCATCTCATTCCTTTTGTAGCCAGATCTTCCTTGGGATATCAGTATATATAAAGGAAAACATGAACGTTTGATGATCAAATTATGTATTTTAAACAGTGAATGTTAATTTATTAAGTACAGAGAGGTTTTGAACACCCACCCTTCAAGTTCTTTGTTGATCTGATCACAGAATCCAATGATGTATTCCCAGTCTTCTTGCCTGTTAGATGGGTTAGTGGCTTTATCTTTGGTAGGGAAAGAGAACATAATAACAATCAAGCAAAAGAAATAGCATAAAAGGTCATGCATTTACTAGAGAAAGGCATTTGACATCCATTGTCAACTATAAAAAAGGAGAAAGAAGTTCACACGTGGCTATGTCTGTTCAGGGAAAAGGGCGTGTCCAAGCTGAGACATCCAAATCTCCAACAAGAATCACTGCTTTCCAAAAAAGACCCCAGGAGCCAAAGCTCAAGTCCTCAGAAACACATTATTTCCATACTCTAAATGAGAGTACAAGATAAAATACTTGAGCTCACAGTTCCCTGGAATGCTCTCTCTATTTGGCTACAACATGAAACTCCTTAAAGGCTCAACCCTCACCCTTTCTACATAGGAAATTATTTTTGTATTCCCTGGGAGTTCTGCAGAAGAGCAAGCTGGAACATCAGATGTTTAATATAAGTCATTTAGCATTAACACTTGCTCTTAGAGTGCCAGCTGATTTGTTAGATGCCTCAGCATTTCTCCTGGGAATTATGAACTGGAATTTATTATTATACATTGAGTTGTTCTTGCAACCAATAAACACCACAGCCTGTACATGATCAGGAATTCAAATCCTGAATCCTCAGACTGAGAGTGATGCTTTGCTGACTGGGCTATTTCAGGCTGTATTTATTAAATACAGCCTCAAGACACCAGAACCTTGCTTATTGCACTGATTGCAGCCTAGTGAGGCTCTCAGCACCTTTTTTGTTATGAACACATCTCCTCCACGTATTTTACTTAGCTCTGATGAAGCACTGAATTTATAGTAGACAAGATTCCTGCTTTAACCTAATTTTCCTGCCAAGATGACCCGACATGATAATTTTTCTTTCTTGTAAGGGAAGAAACAACACACTGTAGCTGTATATCTAAGGGCTGGCATTTAAGGACCCTCCCTCAAAATGGAAATAAATAAAGGTAAGAAAATATTGCGTAGCCAGAGTGTATAGGGCAGGGGATGAAGGACAGGAAAAAGCAAGCATCCCTTGACTTTCATCATGGAGGGAAGCATAAAGAAATAAACACATGGTACATTACAAAGTGTCACTTTTTATCATCACTAAAACATATCCTTTCATCTTTCGACAGGCAGATAAAACCAGCTGCCAAGTATCTACTCTGAAACCTCACTCTCGTAGTGCACGTTAGTCCTCCTGCCATGGAGGCCCCAGAGGTTTGTTCATCCTTCCCTCCTCATGGAAGCTGTAGGACAATTCTGTAAGTTGTTCCATGGATTGCATCTGTAAACAATCAGCAGGGGTGCATCTCTGTGTCCACTGCTGACTTCCACGGGACCCCAGGTAAGGAAAGGCAGCAGCCAGGGGGGACTAACCATAGGATCACATCCTATGGTTACATTGTCCCAAACCGAGCAACTGTTCAAAACATACATGGCACTTAAACCTTTAACACCACACTCACAACTGCTGAACCACCCTGGAAGCATCAGGAAACCATGGACTTCCAGCCACTTAATGACTTTTCATGCCAGTCAAACGGCATCGTAGATGGCTCAGTGCTCCAAAGCACCTCTGCTGCTCTGCAGGCCCAGCTGAAAGGCACACGGTTCTTGGCTGGAGTTAATGGAATGTATTTAATAAATACAGGAAGAACACAAACAAGTCAGGTCACTCAACTAAATGAGCTCTTCGTTGGCTGCACATCCTGAAATTAGGAAAGAGATCTGGTACAAACAGGGAAACATAACCAACATTTTCTTGTCAAATGTTATTTTTAAAGCTGTTCTAAATATCTCCAAAAATTTCTTGGAATGACACTGGATCATTTCACACTCTCAGATTGGGTTCAGATTCATCTATTTTTTTGCACCAAAAGCTCTCACATAAAGATAGTGAAGTCTCAGAAGAAGAGAGAGATCACTGAAGGGATGTTATGTTTCACATGAAGAAACTCCCTGTTCTTCTAATACACCTCTGGCATGTATCAGAAGGGCTGTGGTCAGTAGGTCAAAAGAGGTTCTCCTCCCCCTCTATTCTGCCTTGGTGAGGCCACATCTGGAGTCCTGTGTCCAGTTCTGGGCCCTTCAGTTGAAGAAGGACAGGGAACTGCTTGAAAGACTCCAGTGCAGAACCACAAAGATGATGAAGGGAGTGGAACATCTCCCTTCTGAGGAGAGGCTGAGGGAGCTGGGGCTCTTTAGCTTGGAGAAGAGGAGACTGAGGGGTGACCTCATGAATGTTTATAAATGTGTAAAGGGTGAGGGTCAGGAGGATGGAGCCAGGCTCTTGTCAGGATGGCCGGTGGCAGGACAAGGGGGAACGGGTGCAGGTTGGAACACAGGAGGTTCAGGTGAACATAAGGAAGAACTTTGTCACTGTACGGTGACAGAGCACTGGGCCAGGCTGCCCAGAGAGGCTGTGGAGTCTCCTTCTCTGGGGACATTCAAACCCTGACTGGATGCATCCCTGTGTGCCCTGCTCTGGGTGGTCCTGCTCTGGCAGGGGGGTTGGACTGGGTGAGCTTTCGAGGTCCCTTCCAACCCCTGACATTCTGTGATTCTAACATTCACACGATCTCCCTGTGAAACCCTAGTTCATAAAAGTTAACAACCTTGATCAGAAGTCCTGCCCTGGCTCTGGAGGTTGATGTGTTCGTATGACACGACACAACAGTGCATTTGAATCCTTATTCCCAATCTCAGCACAGCCACATGAACACACATCCCAGGTGAGCTGAATCACCTTGCTTAACACCTTTTCAGGACATCCCTCCGTGAAGCTGCATCACGTCTATGAAGACTTAACCTAAAATCCTTTTTTTTTATGCAGAAAACTTGAAATGTGGGCAGGGAGCTCCTCTGCACTGCCTTATAAATATGCTTCAACCCTTGTATGAAAGGATTTGTCTCAGGAAGAAGAGTTTGGTGCTCTGGAGTATCAAATCCTTGGCTTCTCTGTTGAAACTGCCAACAAAGGCCCATTTGGCAGTGGTTACAAAGTCGGCTTTCAGAGACACTTGTCCATCAGGTCCCATCCTGAAAATCCCATTTCACATCAGCAATCAAGTGAGTCTGAATTAACAACCTGGGAACAAAAGCCTCAGCACTACCCCAGTGCCACCACCACCTCTGCCTTAGCTTTCAGACACTGCTGCTCTTAGGACACATAAAATTGCTCCATACTTGACCAAGCATCAGAGCCATTCAATCCTCAGCTGCTCTGCTAAACCCTGAAATGTTAATGAGCCAATGTGCATCATTAGATATGAAACAAAGGTGCTTATTTTCCCTATAGAGAAACAATCTTAGAACACAGAGAACCAGAGACCCATTAATTGACTGGTAATGAACGCTCATATTTTCCTGGGTTTATTTCTCTATTGAAGTGAGACAAAAGCCATCCCCACAAAGGGTTTCCCCAGGTCAGGCTTAGCACATGAATTGGGAATCTCCAGCCCAAGCATGTCGAGTCTAACAGTTGGATTCTGTTTATATCCCCAGGAGGAGAAAGAGAATGCTGACCCATGACAATACAAAGAAAAAAGGAATGAAGACAATCGTAATATTTTATCCATCTGCATCTATTCCATGGCTGGACATTGCCTGAGTCTGACATGAGAGGAATACAAGAAGCTTCCCATCAGATGCAGTCAAAAAGGCAGCGCTAAAGTCAAAGGATCCAGCTGTGTTTGTACAACTGACACTATTTTCTAACCTCCTCTTCTATTTCAGCTGAGTGCAGAAGAGCCTGCTGGCAGGGAGAGAGTAGAAAGGATCACCTTCTCCCACCCCAGCTGCCTGATATCAGGCAGGAGACATGGAGATGCTAGATCATCGCTGGCTGAGGTGCAGTTCTTGCTGCAGCACTAGGACACAAGGATGGCATTACTTCATGGGTCTGTGACTCCACCTGATGACAGAGACAGGGCAGTGTGGAAGGCTGAATGACACAGAAAAAAACATCACTGGCAAGAAGAAATTTTCCATCTTCCCGTGCCTGGGAAGTTGGCTGTGCTGCTGAGCAGCTCTGGCCCTTCCCTACAGTAAGGGCACAGCACACCCTCAAGGTTAGCATTAGACACAGCACAGCTTTGTGATGTTACAAGAGGAAAGCCCTCAGGAGGGCTGGTGGAAGCACTCAGACACACCAGCCCTGGCACTCCACCTTCCCGGCCTGCACGGCGCCTCCAGTCATTTACATCCACTACAGGCTCCGTGCTGCCCTGCCACAACCACACCAGCACCAACCCCTTCAGCAGTGACCAGGCATAAAAGCATCCTCTGACACGAGAGAGCAGCACTCGAGCCTTGGAAAACGTGAGCACCTCTGCAATCAGGTGCACTGCAATATTTCTCCCAGTGAGTAAGGCCCTTGCAACGCCACCCTTCAGCACATGAACACCCTACTGCTGGGCCAAGGGGGAGAACTTCCCTCTTCACTTCCACAATTGAAAAATAACCCCACAAAACAAACCGTCGGGAAGCCTTCCAGGCCATACAACCTCAGATATCCTCCCCACTAGAAATACTTTCACACGTAAATTGAACTCGGTGAGTCAGTTCTCCTCGGGGAAGGATGGAAAGGAAGGGCTGTGGGTGTTCCTTCCTGCGTCTCGCTGGCTACAATAAAAGATATCGACAAACTGTGGGAGTCCAGAGGAGGAGCAAAAACCATAAGGGGACAGAAGGGATTGATCTGAGCTGAGAAGGAAGAGCTGAAAGCATCGTTTAAGCAGCAGCTCCTGTACCAGATGCTGCTGCTTGAATTTTGTGTTCGAAATCTGTATAAAAATACCAAGAAAGAGCAAGATTTAACCTTGCTTATGGAAGGATAACTCCAAAAGGGTAACAGATCTTATATTCCAAGTTATAAGAATACAAATATATATAAGAATATATTTTATATTTAAGTTATTTAGGGCAATGACCATCTTTTTGCTGTTTACCCAGTGCCTGACTCCTTAGGAACTTCACTCCCTGCTGTAATCAAACAGCTATTAAAAAAAAGAAGAAAATCTATGTGACAAGGACAGGCACCCAGGGAGAGCAGCAGGAGCCCCCTGCATGGAATATATGAAAAACAATCACTGTTACGGCCGATTAATTGAAGGAACACCCCCAGAGCTCTACAGCCCGCACCCAGGGGTGGGCACACAGCCGGGAGGTGCCCAGCAAGGGCTGTGGGTGAACAAACCCTGGTTTGGGGTTTCCTTCCCTGCCTCTAACGCCTGAGATTCGGTGATAAACAACACCTGATCCTGACAAAGGGATTTCGGCTCTGCCAGGGGAGCTCCCACCCCGGAACTGCAGCGGGGGATAAGGCACAGTTCGCCTGCTGGGTGTTGTGTAACACAAACACCGCTTGTCTGGGGGCTCCTCCAGCCCTCGGCCTGGCCTGCACCCCCCGGCTGCACCCCCCGGTGAGGGGAGGGGGCAGGGGCTGACCCTGCCCTGAGCCCTCACGGCCCCACAAACGCCACAGCTGTGCGGGTGCGGGGCAAGGGGAGCTACGGACCCGCCCGCTCCCGCACCCCCGGCTCCGGGGGGCAGCTCCAGGGCCGCTGCAGCCCCCCCACCCCCCCCACCA
>VZRW01014087.1:48319-102665 GCA_013398125.1 Aegotheles bennettii
CCCCCCCCGCAGCACTCAGAGGAGAGCAGAGCCACAGCCACGCTGCCAAAAGCCCAGAACAGCTCAGGAAATGCAGAATGAGCAGTTTGGGAACGCTTTCTGCTGCGCTGGGTGGCCTGGCCAGACAGAAGCAAAGCCTGAATTTATCCACCATGGGTATGTGTGGCTTGGGAGCAGCCACTGGTCCCTCTGGGGCACAGCGGTGGGACTGGTGGCTGCACAAACCCCATCAGCACAGTCCTCACCCAAAGTGCTGCCCCGTATCACAGAGGGGGTGGGATGATGAGCACCCAGGAGCTGGCAATGGGAAGGGAAAATCAGATGGCTCCACCACCCCACGCTCTGGGCTCCGGTTATTCACCCTTTTTTGGGCCACAGCAGCTCTGCAGGGCCCAGCTGAGCGTACGCACTAGGACGGAAGAAATAAACCAACTGCAGCCAGACCTAAGCATATCAAAATATTTAATGCACCTTCCCTCCAAGGTGGGCACGCGTTGTGCGCATTGAGCTCAGCTTTCAGACAGCAGCTGCAAAAGATCCACTTGGGGAACACAGCAAAACGCTGCAGGGAACAACAGTTCTACACCACAAGAGAAACCTAAACCCAAACTGAATGCAATCTACACCAAGCCTGGCTGTAAAACATTCATTTCTTTTAAAATGGATCCCATGCAGCTCTGGATGAGCATCCTGAGAATAGGGCTGGCCCAGAACTTGGTGAACAACTCAGTGCTGCAGGGAACAGCGTGTTCATCACAGAACTTGTGCGTCGATGTTCTCCTGTCCCAGGCCAGTGAAAAGCCACAGTGGATCCCCCGACAACCACAGCACAACTCCTCCTCGACACTATCCCAGCTAAAGTGCTTTAGGACGTTCTGATGATAAAAGGCACTAGAAGAAAACCATCACAACTGCTGAGCAGCTTGTGAGGTGAATTTCAGGCAGCGCAAATCCCCGCTGACAGGATTACATGGGAGTGAAATCCCAGCCATCCCAAGGGGCACACCCGGCACAGCCTCCCAGCGAGTCACTCCCTGTGTTGAGTCACTGGAAACTGAACTGGTACACACAGTTTCCCAGAGCAAATCTTCCCCAGCATACAGGGGAACAAGGCAACTACACATCTCTCCCATCTCCTGCTCCCCTGATTCCAGGGAATTCAGCTGTGTTTGGCCAGAGCAGCATCAGAAGTAAGACCTAGTGCTCCTGGTGCTTTGCAGGAACGCAGGCTCATTCCCAAAGAGAAAACAATATTCCTGTCCCAGTCCTTTCCCCAGCAGCGAGCCTGTTAGCAAAGTGCACAGTGGAATTTTCTAAGGCAGATGCTGCTGAGCAGAGGTGAGGGACAAAGCAACTGTGAGATGCAGCTTCTAATTTTGTGCAGTTGAAGTTGTCACTTCTTTCGCCTTCCCTCCCCAAAAGACCAGGTGCCTTTGTGGGCCTGTAACATTGGTGACTAACAGCACCAGGGGATGTACCAATCAGGCTGTGTGCCAAAGCCCTCTGACCAGGGAGCTCCTCTTCCACAGCCTGGGCCAGACTGGCACAACTGAAACTTTGACTTTGTCACCTGATGTGTGGAGGGAAGCCCACTCAACGCAGAGTGTGAGGAAAAAACTACCCCAGAGAGGAAAAGCTGCTCTGTTCTCTCACTGCTGCCCTCTTGGTGCAGCAGCTGGCTGCACGGCCTCAAAGCCGTTTGCCTGCACCACCTCAAGCTCCACAACACACACAAGGAACATCCTCTTAGCAGAGCTCAGTTTTCCCTTCTTTATTCTTTACGCCTGTGACCACCAAAGCAACTCACCCCTTATTCCAGAGGTCACAATTAGCACTGCCCAGTTCCTGACAGGTTTCCCTGTTTTGTGCAGTTTAACAGCGGCTCTTTGACATAAAGTGGAAAACCAGAGTCCTGCAACGTTTACACAGGATGGAGGAGTCCTGATTTCCTATGGGAGCTCAGGTCAGCATAGAAAATTTTCTGCTGTTGCCAGTCCTGTCCCTGCTAACCACGACAGCATTCCTTTCTGAGCAGCCAAAAGACAGTAACAATCCCAACCTGTTTGTGTCTGTTTGGAAATGAGATGTTTCTCTCCCTCAGCAGGATGCCCCGAGGCCAAGTTCATCCCTGGTTATGATGTCCTTCCAAGAACAACAGATGGAAAATGAACAAAATATTTCTAAGAAGATTTTGGGGGAATCTCAGAAGAGCCTCAATAACACAAGAAAACACCAACAGGATTGTGGCACTTTGAGAAACTTTACTCCACGTTCTTTGCATTTTCTTCTCTAAGCAGAAGTGCCCATTTTTTGAGTACACACAGCTAATGCTCCCTTTTTGAGGCTCATTTATTAGCCTCCAGCCTGACACTGCTCAGTGAATTTAATTTTAGACAGCTCTCAAAGTCACCGGCAGTGTAACAGCCACTTTGCACTCCAAGATCTCAAAACACAGCAGGTACAAAGTTACTTGGCCTGGGCTTGCAAGGAATCTCTCGCAGCTATCTCAGCCACCAGTGAAACAGCTGCTCTTGAAAAACAGCCTCTCACAATAGCACAGGATAAGTGAGCAATGCTGATATGCTCAAAACTGCCAGGAGAAATTGCGTCAACAGAATGGAATTGGTCACACTGGAATTTGGCCAGGCCATTTGGGATTAACACCCTGAATATTGCAAAAGAGCCACAGAAAGCTTGCTTGTTAAGAGAAGGACCACCAAGCCATCCTCTGAATAACTGCAGTGCTCTGCCCTATCCACCACTGGAGAGGACTAAAGGTGCCTTCGTATCACAGAGGCTCTTCCTTGGAAATCTGCCTTCCACACACCAGTCCAACCACACCCTGCTCAGCTTGAAAACGCAGAGAATAAAAGAGGAGACAGAAAGTAATTTTCCTCTTTTCCCCCATTACATAAATCAGAGACGCTCGTTGGTTGTTTTGGTTTTTTTTAAACCTTTCACAAAACCTTTAAAACTCCAGAAAAACACTTCTCCAGCTCTAATGCCATCATCCTTCTCCTGTCAAACACCACGCTAAGCCAAGCAATTCCCATTTGATGTTCAGTCCTCCCACTTTAGCTAATTTTGTCAAAACGTCTGTTAGCACCACTGTAGGACTGGGGCTCAGAAATGTTTTGAGGCCACTACAGAAATATTTGCTAGAAACATTCAAAAGTGGTATATATATATATATATAAAAAAGACATCTACTAGCTTCCACAGGACTTTTCCTTCATTATCCCAACTTAACTTAAGACTAAGTATTTTAAAACTCTATACAGCATTTGTTTACTCACTGCATTGAAACAAAGAACCCTGAAGGAAGAATCGGGCTTGTGTGCTGAATCCCCTTAGAGTGGGGTTCTTAACCCACAGGTCTGCCTGTAAAAAGTATGAGAGGCAATGAAAAAGCCTAAGAGAGGCATGGCGGGACATGCAAGAAGAGAAATGTGTGCTTAGGGATAAAAGTAAGCTTTCCAGAGTTAAAGAAAGAGCAAGTTTGGGTCAGCGTGATCCACTAGAAGATTCTGTGTTTAAGATGGCTGAGAGTGCGCAGCCAGCAAGTGGTAATCAAAAAGCAACAGCTGGCAGCAAAGGAAAGGAAAACCAAGGGTTTGTGCACACTGGGGAGGTTTTAAGTGACTTCACAACAGCAGGACAGAGCTACCTGTGCAACACAGAGAAAAGAAAACAGCTGTGCAAACAGCAGAGATAGAGCAAGGAAATAAAGCTGTGCGAGTGCAGCAATAGGAAGTGATGGGTGTTGGTTCAGCAGCACAAGCTGGGCCAGGACCCCTCGCTGTGATCCAGGAATCACCCACTTCATCAGGTGCTTTTCCAGAGCACAGCCTCTGCTAGGTAGTTGTGCGCTTGGCTCCTCACTCCCCCAACTAAATGTGTGCTGATATTAGAGGAGACAGAGGAAAAAAGGTGCTCAGTTGAACAGCCTCCAGCAAAGCAGTTCAGTGTCTTCAGCAGGACTGCAGTCGCCTTCTCCTTCTGCATGATCCCAGCAGGTGGTTTCCTACAGACTGGTGGAGCTCTGGGAACTTGGACATTTCCAACACGCTCATAACAGAGCAAAGCCATCAGTTTGCCCTCCTCCAGGAGAACACTGCGTAGCCACACAGATGCACCTTTCAGCCCACCCTCCTCGCAGTGCTGTTGGTGTTCTTCAGGGCACACAGGAGGCTGCAGAACAGCTCATACCAGAAGAAGACAAGGCCAGTAGAGACAGCAGCCTTCAGCAAGCTGGGTGAAAGGCCCTTGAAGAATCCACCCGGGCCTTCCTCCCGCATGATTTGCCTTATGCAGTCCAGGAGACCCCGATACACCCGTACCTGGGAGAGAAATGCCAAAAAGGTTCAATAAGAAAAATCCAGGTCAATAAGAAAAATCCACATACCTGGAGAAGAACCCAGGAAGCCCCAGACTACACCACTGAAACACAAACCAGACATGCAGCCTGGAGTTACCTTTCTGGCTATTACAACTGAAAGTTTCAGAGAGTCAGCTGGTAGAGAGGAGGGCAGAGGAAAAACCATCAGCAATAGCTCATGCAAATCATTCTAATTGAACGCCTGTAAAATCTTTATGCTACAACAGCATTATCATTGACAGTACAAGCTTCTGAAGTAACTATTTCGGATTGCACTGGTACTATTTTCCATCCCCTTCACTCTCTAAGGAGGGACAACTTCTCAGTTTTCTGACAGAAAGCAAAGAAAGCTACAACACCTGGAAGTTTCTAAATTAGCTATCAGCACGTCAGCGTGTCACACTGGGAAGGTTTAACATCTCATGAGACATCAATACTGAAAACAAATTCTCTACCTCACTGGAAGGCAAAAAGCATCCAGTGCAGTGGGTTAAGACTTCAATTTCCTATCTCAGAGTATCATGGGGTACAGACTGATTTGCTTCTCAGATCCAAGGAATTTGAAGGAAAAAAGAAAATTTTCACAGAAAAAAAAAAAAAAGTAGTTCCTTGAAAGCTCTCTGTTTATCTTACAGTGTACTTCAAGGTGGTAAGGACAGTGCTAAAAAAATACCAGAAATATTTAATCTGCTTTGAATTTCAGGATGTTTTGTACAAAAGACAGATGCTGAACACTTGGTGCCCACTCTTTGTATCAAAATATTGATTGCAGAATAGGATCCTGACAGACAGGGGATCCCAGCATAAAGCCAGTGTCGTCCTCTGTTACTAATTTGGTCCTGAATCACAAATACAAACTGCAATAAGAAAAGTAAAGTAAATTGAAACCCCTTTGCCTGCCTAACTCATCCCCAGCTCTGAATGAGCCAACCTGACAGCGACAGATGAGAAGTCAGAGCACAGGTATGTTGGACAACGTCATAAAATGAACCCAGTTTACTCATGCAGCTATTCCTGTTGTTAAATGAGACCAATGCTCAGCTCCCCAAAGTTGTCCAGGAGCTCTCAACCCAAACACAACAGGTACCACTGGTGAATCATCGCTGCCTTCTGGTGATGACTGGCTCTGGATTGTCTTGATGCAAATCCATAATAATGAAAATCAGTCAATTCCAACATTTCTCACCTGCCCAAAGGCTGCCCGTGCATGCTCAAAGCCACCCACTTGCAGTCGTTTTTTGAACAGGTCCAAGGGATAAGTGAGGGTTTTGCTGATGACTCCGGCGCAGCTGCCACAAACAAGGTTTTTAATATTGCCTGAGAAGTAGAAAGGGGCGAGGACAGTGAGGAGGGAAAATAGAGGTTTAGCAGGGAGTTCATGAAAGATCATGAGAAGTGAAGTTAAAAACCACTTTTCACAAGAACGCCTTTGAAGTTACACCACCTCTTCTGCATAGTGTGGGCCACAGAATCTCAATCTTTACGTTCTGCATCAGGCTCACAATGTCCAGTGGAGCCAGAGCTCATCTTGGTTCATTACACCCAACTAAGTGTGCAATGCACAACACACAAAATGCACAAAAATGCACAAAACTCCCAGGCACCAGAGAACCTGTCACTAGTGGACAGAAAAGTTTTCATGCTCCCCAAGTGAAATCCCAGTCACTGGAAATCTTGTACTCCTGATAGGTCACACTGATTTGTTCTAGACTGGAGTAAGTCACAAATTGACACTGCCTGATGATGTCAGAGGCTTATGGAAAAGGAGTTTTGTGATATTAGACTTTTTCCTGACAAACATGAGCTCCTAGCACAAAACCATCAGCAGTTTCTGCCATCTAAAAATAAATATGCAGAGATGATATCAAAGAAATTCCACTGAAGAACAAACACATGCTGGTGCTGTGCATGCCATCTTTCAGGGAGGCACCAGTATCTAGGACTGTCAAGGGGACAGGTCCTGTCAGGATGAGGTTCTCTTATAACAGAGCTAGAAACCAACATAAAATATCAAATCAAGAGCTCGGCAGTTTTAAATTAGGCAAAATGAATCCTCTTCTGTAACAGCTGTGCTGGAATCTGCAGGCAGATTTCCTGAGGAAATCCAAGAGTCCTGTCCCCATAGCACTGGTGGAACAGAGAGAGATAACACCAGCACTGCCTTCTCATAGTACGAGTAACGTGACACAGCTCAGAGTACCCTGGCCTGTGACACTTCACTTTCCCATCCATCCACACTTCAACCACGGTTATTCCATAGCAGGAGTTGTTTGTAAGCTTGACTCTACTTACTTTCACGATATCTGTGCAGGAGTAACAATGAGAAAGGGGAAATTGAGACACTTGCCAGATGTTGCATTGAAAAGAGTGTCAGGACAGAAAATTGAGCTTATGTCAGCCTCCCAAACGAGCATCCATCCCCTTTCCAGATCGCAGGCATCACCCTCTCAAGTGCCTACCTCCTTTCTTTCCTTCAGCTGGAATCACCCATTCAGAAAACTGCTGCAGGATGTTGTAGAAGGAGAACTGGAGACCAGCATATGGAAAGATGGCAACAATTGTGGGGGTCAAACCTCTATAGAAAGTCCGAGGCCCTTCTGTCTGGTACATTGTCACCACTGCGTGGCGCAGGTTGCGATAGACCTAGACAACAAATAAGAGGCTGACTCTCTAGTGAAACATAAACCAAAGGTCAGCTTATTCCCCAGTAATGGGGATAGGAATTCCAAACTGCCCAAAATACAGGGTGTTTCAAAAAGATGGACCTAATTTCAAAGCCACAACAGTACAAATTGGGTCCATCTTTTTGAAACACCCTGCACAATTGACCGGTTTTCAGCACAAAGCAATGAACCAAGTGATTTTACACGTCTTCACACAAGGTTCTCAGCTAAGCCCTGTAAGTAAGCTGACAACCTAAGCTGACCTCTGAGCCACAAGTGCTTAACTGAACGGATGGTTGTTAGCTCTGCCCTGAAAGGCCTGGGTTCACGTTGTATCCCACATCCAAGCTGTGCTTCTGAGGGGGAGAAACGAGGCGCAGAGCTGAGAGCTGTGGGCTGAGACCACTTGCACCACAGATAATTATTTCCCTCTTAACAGCTCTGCTTGCTCCTGCAACAGAACTCATATCATATATATTGTGATTTTACTGCAGGCCAAACCAGAAATGGCTCTAATACAAACCCATACGAGTCTAGTGATTACAGACCTAATTAGCACAGAGAACAATTCCTGCACAAACAAGAACATCAAACCCCGGTGAAAGGTGACTGGTTTCAAGTATCACCCCCAGCATTATCTAAACATGACTCTGTGCAAGTGGAAAGTTTCAAAAACACAATGTTTGACAGCCTGGGGAGTGCGTTCTACAAACAGCCAACATCCAAAATGAAAATTGAGTTATCCTGTTAAGGGCAGTTTCGCCTTTCTGGATCACCTGTTAGAAGTCAAACACAATCAGGAACAGCAAAACATAATTAAGAAAGCTGTGTCAACAGCACAGAGGATAACTTGGCAACAGTGCAAACACTGCCCAATAACAGCACCTGTCCCTTTACGCTAACCCCCAGACTGTTACGTACTCTGCAAACCTCCTGTATTTATACACATGAAATATTGCTGCTGCTGTGGGTGATAATTCCAAACATTAATCCTCAACCATACCTTGGGCTCGCCCTGAGCAGCAAAGCGGGTGCGCAGTGTGTCAACAGGCTGAACTGCAACAGTGGCTGTGCAAGCAGCCAGTCCACCGCAGACAAAGTGCACGAAGGAGTCGCGGGCATCGTAGGCGGTGACGTGGTGCACCAGTTTTGTCAAGCTTTCAAACGCCATGAACTTACAGAAACAAACACACACAGGTCAAGGAGTCAGTCCTTATCACTGACAGGGATCTCCCACTCCTCTCTTATTTCACCAAAAGAGCTCCACCCACTACTTGTAACCACCTCAGCTCTCTGTCCTTGAAAAGTCCTTCCCAACTTGCAACCTGTTGGAGCATGTGCTCAAAGAACACCTTGTAGAAATCACTGAGCAGCTCAGGGAATGCTTGGGACATTCTGATCTCTCGACACTTCTGCTAAATCTTGCATTTAGAATTGTGAAAAACTCATTTTAATGCCCTGTTCGTCCTGAAGAGTATTTGCTACATTACAGACAATCCAGCATAACAATGCTGTGTGAAGCACCATAATCAGTGTCACTGATTCTCTTCCTAACGAGCTGTTCAGGTGATGGCATGAACAAAATCAAGAAAACTACACAGGCTTGGAGCACGAACAGCTAAGCCAAATGTCAGGAACAAGTGGGGCTTGTCTATGACAGCAGATACAGACAGAAGTCAGTCTGCTCCAGGTGTGCTCCAGGCTGGCCAGGTAAGCTCAGGAATATTAACTTAGGAATTATACATCAGCATTATACAAACTACACAGCTTTGAGACTGGAGCTGGCTTGCACCAGTACAGTTTAAACCTGGACCCTTCTGCATCTGCCCACACAGCCGGTCTGAAGAGCAAAGCAGAGCCCTGGGTACGCAAGGTAGGCCCAGCTGATGTCCAGAGTGCCTTACCTGAACGGCTCCGTAGCCAACTGAAAGGAACTGAGCAGGAACATGGCCCTTCCAGAAAGCTACCAACCCCTCTTCCTGGAAGATGCACTGTGTAGCTTGCAAGATGCCATGATACTTAGCCCCTGGGTTTCTGGCGGAGAGCTGCTCGATCTGGAGCTGGAGGAAAATAAAGAAAATATTTCCAATTCCATGTCACATTTCAACAAGGTTCAAGTGTTCAGTTCAGGAATTCACAACCCTAACAGCCAACCAGTGCTAAGAGATGACACTCTGCCTTCCCACAGACTCACGTCTAAAACTGACCGGGATGTTATTTAGGTTTTATTTATATTACTCTAAAAGTAATATATTTTATTTATAGTACTCTAAAATATATTATATATTTTTTATTTATATTACTTATATTTATTTATATTTATATTTATATTATATTTTATTTATATTATATAAAAACATGTATGCAACACAAAGGGAATGGTTAGAGACGATGGTGAAATTCAGTTAGCGCGCAGAGATCATTCAGAAAAACAGAGAAAGAGAATAATCTATGGAAAACACAAGATCCCATTCAAATCCACAAGTTAAGTTATATAAACAGAAGTGGTGGACACGAGATAGCCCTGCTACCTTGAATAACCTGTATACGTTGTAGGCGAGGACTGACGAGCAGATTTACTCCTCTCTGGCTGCACGAGTGCCCTGTTCATCCAGGCCACCATCAGCTCTGCTCTGTAACAGGCTCTTTCACCCCCTGGCCCCAAGCACGCCACGAGGAAGGTACCTGAAAGCGGATCTTGATGACATCCAAGGGGCTGACAAGGACCCGAGTGACAAAGCCGGATGCTGATCCCGCTGCAGCCGCTTCCACCGTGGAGACACACTTGGCCCCGGGGTCATAGCCGACCATGCCGGCCCGGTGTCCCTGCAGCCTGGGTGGGGGGGAACAGGGTGCCCCAGTGAGGCTTGCCCAGGAAAGGAGCTCTCCCCACCCCAGGGCTCTGTAGCCTCACCCCACAGCCCCTCCATTCCACCCCAAGGCTCCCCCTCACCCAAAGGCCACAGCCCCCCTTCCTCCTTCCCCTCACAGCCCCCCCGTCCCATCCCAAGGCTCCCCCTCACCCAAAGGCCACAGCCCCCCTTCCTCCTTCCCCTCACAGCCCCCCCGTCCCATCCCAAGGCTCCCCCTCACCCAAAGGCCACAGCCCCCCTTCCTCCTTCCCCTCACAGCCCCCCCGTCCCATCCCAAGGCTCCCCCTCACCCAAAGGCCACAGCCCCCCTTCCTCCTTCCCCTCACAGCCCCCCCGTCCCATCCCAAGGCTCCCCCTCACCCAAAGGCCACAGCCCCCCTTCCTCCTTCCCCTCACAGCCCCCCCGTCCCATCCCAAGGCTCCCCCTCACCCAAAGGCCACAGCCCCCCTTCCTCCTTCCCCTCACAGCCCCCCCGTCCCATCCCAAGGNGGGCGAGGTCCCCTCAGGGCCCGCGGCTCCTGGCGGGCCCGAACACAGCGGGCCCCGCACCACTGCTGCTGCTTGGCTGGGTCAGGCGGACCCAGGCAGGAAAAGGAGAAGGGATTTAGGCTTTTTCAGCACCCCAGGTGCAACAAAGACCTCTTGGTACCACCACAACACAACCCCAGCAGCAACAAACCTTTTTCTTCCCCCTATAAAGCACAAAGGAAGATTTCCTAAGCCTTCCAGTAGGTACCCAAGGTACAAATCCCCACGTGGATTTGAGGAATGTGTTGTTACAGCACCACAAAGAAGCCCAGAGCTCGGAACCACACTGCAAACCACTTCTACACCAACCTCACCAGCACCAGGGCAAAGAACTGATCACAGGGATACCCAGGCATTGCTGAGCAGACTCCTTGCCTACATCTGTATCTGAGCATAATAACCAAGATCAACTGATCACAGGGATACCCAGGCATTGCTGAGCAGACTCCTTGCCTACATCTGTATCTGAGCATAATCACCAAGATCAACTGTTCAGAACAACCCACCCCCTCCTGTGGCCTTTTCCTGCTGTAAATTAAAACACTACAAAATTCACAGGCACTTTGAAATAATCTAAGGCTGGAGAAGCTACAGACTGGCAACCCCTGCTAGGGAACCTGCAGAGCTGCCCGCACACCTTGTCAGCACAACTCAACAGTTCCTTCTTCAAACAAAATGAAAACCATCTGCAAGGCACTGACTCAGCTGAGCCAAGGCTCCCGTGACAGTCCCAGCCATGGCTGCTGTGCTTACCCAAGCCATTTGCCCATCTTTCCCCGTGTCCTTCAGCAAGATGCTCCAGACATACCTGGTGCATCGTTCTCCCTTACCAGCTCCTTATGGCATTATAGTCCATAACATGGGGGCACTCCAGCAGTGAGGAGAAAACCTTTTTCTAAAAACAAAAGCAAGTGCCACACTCCCAAATCAGCTGATGCATAATTCTTCAATCCTGGAAGTGACATGGATCACTCCTCTCCCCTCCTTGCTATCCACAGTGCCACACATGCCGAGTGACATGGCTCTCCACTAACACACCTTGGAAGAGGAATGGATTCACCCATTGGGTGAATTCATTGGGTTCATTCATTGGATTCATTCATTGGGTGAATGCCGAGATTGAACTGTGATGCCAAAGAGTCCGAGCACACCTCACAGCTTTTCCCTCCCAGAGCAACTCAAGATCCTGTAAATTATCCTGGTCAGTTGTAATTTTGTCAGTTACCTGAAATAACAGACAGATGCTCAAGTGAAGAATTCAATGTATATTTATTATTCACAGTTAATTACTATCTACCAAATGCTGCTGCAGAGTTAAAGGATTAAGTACATAGGCCTTTTTTATTTAAACACTGATTTTTTTTTTAAGATATATATACACACAAGACATATGTCTGCAAGGCTGCATGATATACACCAATTCCAAAATAAGGAAACAATCAAATGGTCCAGGTGTAGAATGCCATAGATTCCTTTTCCAATCACTTTACAAAGAAGGAAGAAAGTGAGTGACAGCTAGCAAGGAGAGGGGGAGAAAGTAATACTCTACAGGATAGCTCTCTCTTTCATCTGCTGGAAAATTAAAGTGTAAGGCAGAGTCCGTCTCAGGAATAAAACATTTGTAACATTTAGTACAAAAAAAGGCACCCTCCAACAACAGGTTGCCCGTGCTTAGGCACGGCGGGAGGAGATCTCCACTGCAGTTTTTGGATTCGTTGGTGGGGTGAAGGGACCCGGCCAAGTGGCCACCAGAAGGAAAAATAACACAACTGAAGATTGGCACAGAGAGCAGTGCGGCTTGATTGCTTTTCTTTCCATCCCATTGAACGTCACGCTGCTCTGGTGGAGGAGCAAAGGGCCACAAAAAATGCCATTATGGTGCGGGGTGGGGATTACAGTCATCACACAGCCTGCTGTGAATGGGGAGTGGGGCAGGGGGAATCTACTTCAACAGTAACACTGACCTGAGGAGGGAGGAGAAACTGGAGAACAGTGATGCCAACCCCACTTTTCAAGAGCAACACGACTGCAAATATTCCCTATCCAGGCCAAAGAGACAGGCTGATTACATGCATCACGTAGAAACATTCACTAATAGCATAAAGTTTTTTCAAGCACTATTTTTTGAGGTTTCTCTGCATTATAAAGTTTTCCATCAAAGGAATGTACATTTTATAGGACATCTCAGGGCTATTATTTCTCAAATCCCCCCCTTAACCCTCCCTCCCCAAAATAGTCTTCCTCATTTTCCCTGGTCATAACTTCCTCCTTTCTCTTACTTCTTTTGAGGGTCCTGGTTGCAGCTCCCCACCTCTGAGCAGCCTAAGCTGCTGCTTGAATGCCTTGAATTTATTTTCCTTGGAATAAGGAAAGTTTAACAGTAAGACAAATCTTAAGATTAAAGCTCCATCTCTGTAGATTTTTCTCAAATGTCCATTGATAAAACCTTTACACCCTTCCCCCAAAAGTATTTATTTACACATAGGCAGAAAAAGACCCTCTGAAAAGCTCTGGACTGTCCTTTTAACTTAAAAAATAATAAAAAAGAAAGTAAGGGAAAGGCACTATGGAAAAAATTACAGAATGTGCTCAACCGTACACCTTTAAGAAAAAACAAAAAAGCTGTCAACACAGCATTAACAGACTTCAGTTGTAGGCTGGAGTTTCTCAAAGCAGCTCCGTGACTCAAAAGAAAACAAAACAAAACAAAACAAAAAGCCACACAACTCTTCTCCCTTCCCCTGCTTGGAAGCTGCTGAGCTTCAGAAGAAAGTGCCAAAGGAGAAGAGACAATAAAAATTAGATTAACACCTCATCTTTCCCAGGCAAGAAGAGCTGAATGTTGAAGGCAAAAGCAGAGGCTGATGATTTTTGTTTTTTTTTAAAGGCAGGACTGTGGATTTGGTTCTTCTCTCATGTCCCTTCATGTCAAATGAAGACCGTTTGCAGAGAGAGAAAATACCAGCAGAGTTTCTCCCTTTTCCTTTAACTGCATGGCTAGGACTTTATATGGCATTAAAACTTCATGCACTGATGGACAGAGGAGGAGGAGGAAACAAGATTGAATGAAAGGGGGTAACCCAGGAGCAGCTGAAGAAATTTGTTATTTTCTTTTTTTTTCTCTCTCTCTCTTTTTTTTTTTTTTTCTTTTTTTAAGATAAGTTTTGGTGTGTAAGTTCAACTCTTTCCCACCCCCCCGCCCCTGAAGTTCCGTACTGAGTGAAGGTGGATCACCTCACGGTGAAAGGTGACTCAGGTTTTATCGCCGTGTGATTTTAGGTCACTGGCTGCAGTTAGGCTCTGTATGTGTATTTACTGTTTCTCTGGTTTCTTTAAATAATCTCTAATATTTATCTCTAGATGTTCCGGTTCACCGGGGTCACATAGTTGCGTGGAAACATGCCCGTCTGTCCGTGGCAGGCTCCCTTCCACCAGTTGGGGTCAGAATTGTCAAGGACTTGGATAAAGTCTCCGCGACGGAAGCCCAGCTCTCCTTCCTCCTGGGGATCAAAATCAAACAGGGCCTGAACGTACGTTGGTTGCTGAAAGGGGTAAGAAAAGATACACAAAGTGAGAATCCATGAGACGGCTGCTCCCTCAGGCAGGAGCTTAACTTACACAGGAGTTTAACAACAAACATTTGGGCTGCTTCATTTCCCTGCAAGCCAGTTTCCAAGATCAGTAACAAGATGCTTGAGTAGGAAAGCATAATCTATAGAAGACCTTAGAAAAAAGTCAGGTTTCTGTGAAAGAGCTGAAACAAAGATAGCAGATGACTCAAATGTTTTCCTAGTATTTTCCATTCTTCATGATTTACTGCAAATGTGCACTCAAATAGGGTTTTTGCTCCTTCATCCTGTTTTCCCCAACTGACAGCATGGATTTTACTCATCTACTTAACACTGTGATACACAAAGTTTCCCTAAAAACTGGATGTTGGCATTTACACACTTTCCTTAAAACTCTCCAATACCAAGAAATTCTGTCACAGAGCATTGTCAGCAAATGCTTCCATTCTTATGGAAAAGCTAAAAGTTAATTTCAAATACATTTGTATTCTTATAGTTGTGAGGCTGGGAAGGTATCTTCATGCTTGTCATTTTCAGCCAGCTGTTTTCACATCCTCTGTTTACCACTGACAGGACAGTGCAGAGCCAGATGTTAACTCAGACAAACTGTAGCAAAGGGTGCACCTGGAGAGCAGGATGAGTTCCACACCCCTTGTCTTCAAGCTAGAAGTAGAGTGCTGCACATGAAGGCAAAAGGATTTATCCAAAAATCGACAAAAGATACAGTTACATCCAACATTACATTTTGATTGCCCTGGGAAATGGAACAAAACAAAGAGCTAGATATACTCAAGCTGCTCTGCTGGCACTTAGCAGTAGGCTTTGGTTTCTCTTAACACTGGCTAGAGATGTTCCATATGCTACTACCTGTAACCATCTCTTCAGGAAAGACCAGTACCAATGCTTCACTGGCTACAGAGGGCTACAGTTCTGGCAATGAACAGTACAAGTAGAACTTACACTTTCTTACTATGTTCTAAATCAGGAGTAAACCAATTTTTAAAACACAGGAATCAGATGACCTTCCTGCAACAGTATCCACACACATGAAAACAAGCCAAGTATTCAATCAGCAGCAATAACACTTTGCCAGAACTGCAGGGGAGGCGAGGAGTTAGCAGGTAGGCTTTGCACAAACATCCAGCTAATTTCCCAGCATAAATCTGGCTGCAGGAGCTAAAGAAAACGCTTCCATGGACAAGAAAAATGTCAGTCAGCTACTCTCCATCCTGACTTATTTACTCTAAGATGCAATTGCACTTCAGACCGTGGTTTCAACAGTCTGAAAAGCAGACAGGAGGACACATCTCTTACCTGTGGCACCTGTTCAATGTCCCGGAGAAATATCTGCTGGTTCCTGGAGACAGATGTGGATCTGTGATAATCTACCAGCTCGTTCAAAGAATTGAACTTCACCACCCAGAGGAAATACTTGCCAGCCCCATCTCTAAGCACCTTGAAGTGCTGCACATCATTTCCAAACCTGTGCGGAAAGAATGAACAACACAAAAAAGGCACATTATTACTCATGGAATACTCCTCTTTTGGGACCATCAGCACATGGTATGGAATAAAACTGTCCTTCAGGGCACAGCCAAAACTGTCCGTGACACTGATAATATAGATATGTCTCTTTTGACAGCCAGTCTGGACTTACGCAAAAGACTAGCTTGCAGAACAAAAAGCACCCCTCTGGTCCTTCAAAAACAAAGGTGATGCTGCACATGGAACACAGCAACTCCAGCTCTGTGTTAACAATTCTGACAAACGATGGCATTCAGCTGAAGCTACTTTTCCAACAATTTTACTGTGAATAAAGGGGAACTCCAAAGGGTTCCATCAGGATTTTCCAGATGAATGTCAAATCAGTATTTTTCCTTCAGTCTAAACCACTGAAAACAGGAGACAACTGTTCACTGCTTGGCATGTACAGCTCTATACATTGGCTGAAAATGCAGATATTATCTTGGCTACAAAGCTAACATAAAACAATTCATGAGTACTGCCTTTGCTCTCCCTTCCTCCACCTGAGAGCTCCTCACCATTTCAAATCCTGCAGATCACTGTTTAGGAAAAAGACTTCTAAATGAAACAAACAGAAACAAAAAAAAATCAACTGAGACATTACCACCAGATGGCAACACTAAGCTAACAGGCAGGCAGAGCTGTGCTATCATAACTTCTTTTTTCTTAAAGGAATGCACTGTCTGGAATGCAGTTTTCATTCATATCTAGTATTCCAGCTCAGAGGATTGTATCCAGGACAGAAATATAAACATTTCTTAAAAATCAGTGGCTCTTATCCAGTTTGTTGGCATGATTCAGGGCTGCTGTATAGGAGGACAAGAATTTGGTTACAGACCAAAGATGACCAGAAAAAAAATAATCCTGCTGAAACAGATCATTGATACCACAGAAAATAGAGCAAATTATGAATTGTACATGAATAAGCAAAAATTATTGTTAGGATTCTAACTAAAATCTTGTTCATTTCTGGTAGGAAAGGGGAAGATTACAGAAAATAAAGACTATGGCAAAAATCAACTGCTGAGGACAGAATCCTCTCTAGCCCCAATCCATGTTAAACTACATCACATACCCCTTCAAATTTCTAATACCTCTGTTTTACAGTGAGTTCAGATCGGTAGCATGGCAACTGTGGGCCGTGGCTAGCTAGCAGAAACTCCTGCTGGTTAACAGCCAATATTTCTAATAAGGTTATTCAAGGATGAGCAGCACTCCTCCTGACTTCACCGTTACTACAATGAGTTTCTCTATCAATGTGGAACACACTTCTGAGGTCTCTGTTTTCACAGCTCCACGTCCCAGTGCTACACAACATGAACATCCCCAAAGCAGGTGCCAAGTAGACACTAAAAACATCTTTGGAAGAGTACTACACACAGAGAGAAGATAGAGTAGGAACTTGTACTGCAGAAGAAGAATGAAGGCGGATGGGAGAAAACATGTGCACACTGGGCACTTCGTGGCTGTAAAGAGAAGGAATGGGATCCACAAACAAACCAACAGAGATGCTCATGACTACACGAGCCAGACAGCAACACACTACCAGGTCAGCCCTGTAGGCTCATTACAAACCAGAGCATACATATTCATTCCATTAAAGAGAGAATAAATCAGTATCACTGGAAGAACAGGAATGCTGCAGGGCATCTGAAGATTATTCCTGCTCCTCAGCATTGACAATCACCTTGTCCTTCACCCAGGAGTCCAAATGAGCAATAGATAGCCTGATTACCACACATGATTGCTCCTGGGCATTACTTACTTGACTGAGAGGGAGAAGTCCCCAGGAGCACTCTCGCTCTCCCTGATGAGGAAGGCACCATCATGTCTCTGTTTGCCTAACATCTCCTCAGCCTTCGCCCGGGGAATCTTTCCAAAGAACCACCTGTGGAGTGAGGAAAAGAAACAACAGTTTAACAAAGTTAAGAATTTCAATCCTTTCATGGAAGAGCCAGATGTAGATATTCACACAGGGATGAAATGATTCCTAACACAAGTAACTTACACTGCCCCTCACTGCCACTCCAGTACAGGCTACTGAACCATGCAATCTTTCACAGTGTTTCATCATGGCAATGAAGCAACTGTGACTTGATAAGCAGGTACTTGCAATAGCCCTATTTCACTCAATTTAGCAAAGCACAGATGTGGTAAGAGTGAAATCCTTAAATTACAGGATTTATTTTCAGAAGTGGAAAAAAGCCTTATCAAAATCTAATGCATTATTCACACTGGTTTGCACCCTATTGTATCTGCAGTTTACCATCACAAGAATCCAATGTACACAATTGCTTCACAGCAAAGTCCTGCTTTGTGAGATCAAGACCTAGGGACTGAGACTACCCTGGGAACTGGCCACAACCTTGGACAAAGTTAAAATGTCAACTGCAGTCTGCACTGGTATCTTAGTAATCAGGCCCCATAACCTAAAGTCAAATGGACTAAATGCCTGGCTTGAGCTAGAAACTCAAGTTGCTTCCTCTGTCACTAGAGCCTCACATTTCTACATGCAAAGTTTGAATTGTCCAAACTGTACAATGCCATCAACTCAGAGACAACAAAGAAGTCCTGCACTGGTGGCTGGTCACTATTGAACTTCCCTATGATATAGCAGCATTTATTTCACTATTAGTACCCAAAGATAATCAGTGGGGAGTAATTACACAGTCTCCTTTATTACTTCTGCCTCCTAAGGAGAAGCTATCCATGCCTTAGTCATGATTTACAGAGCAGACAGTATAGAAAGTGTAAGTTATTATGGATTAAACACAGAAACATCACTATTTTAGCAGTTAGGAAACTAAAAAAAAAATAAACCAGTATTTGCAAAATGCAAGGGAAACACTGGGAGTTCACTCACAGGTTTCTCCTCAGAAACATCACAGCTCTAGAAACAAGATCCTGTCTATGGATTGACCCATCCTGCACAAGTAGAAAGAGCATTTTGTATCAAAACCAATTCCTACTCTTTTAGATCAGGTGGTGAGCACAACTACTTCAGCAGAGCAAGAACAAACAGCTTCATTCAGCAGCTCGTTGTTCCTGCAGCTCGGAGTCCAATCTTTCTGACCCCTAGAGGGTCCCCTGACAGGGATCGTGTGTCACAAAGCCACGGTGCCAGATACCTGCAGACCAACTGAGAAAAGTTCCCTCGAGGTCTCTCTGCTTCATTGCAGAGGAGTGCTGAGCTGGTCACACAATTCAGTTCCAGGAAAGATGCTGATAACCCTCGCTTCCATAGCCTATCTTCTTGCTTTCTCCTACAGTCAGGACAACCAGTGGCTTTCACACAAGCAGTCACATGAAATAACTGCACCATGGAAGCCACATCTCAAATTCTTGATGGCTACACGGAAGTCAAAGCCACAGGCTGACCACCTCCATGACACCAAGGGTCAACCTACCTCAGGCAACCAGGTCGCCAGCACTGCCCCACAGTGGTCACAGGATTCTCCCCCACATTCACATTTCCATTTCTGGACTAATCCAAGATTAAAGGCAAACGAGGGCTGAGCTGTAGGTCACATGGCGTGGGAAAAGCAGAACCATCTTCACAACCAAAACGTACAGCTTTCAGTTCTGAGCAACAGCTCACACAGGACACAAGCACTCAGCACAGCCTGTGACCATGCAGATGCCTGACCTTTGAGGAGAGCATTCCACAACAAGAGCTCCACTCAAAGTTTACTTTCTACAGTGAAGGCTTTGGTGCAGCAAAAGGACAGAAGCTGCAGAACCCTCCCTGAGACAGAGTTGTTCTTAAGAGAAGTTGAAGCTTTCATAAAGTCACAAGTCACCAGATCTTCCTCTCAAAGAGGAAGCTCTCTCTGGAGGTGAAGCAGGACTGATGACTGGATTACCAGACTTTCCAGCTACCGGCAGCCCTCGCTTCTCTCACTGGCTGTCTTCAATATCTGCTCGCCATAGCAGGCTACATAAAACCACATCCTTGTATTATATCAAGGTTGATGAGCACACAGATTTATTTCTACTATATGCAACGTATTCAAAAAAACCCCAGCTCTTGGATGTCCCCCTCATAAAAGGAGTATTCACTCCATTTAGTGATGCAGCTCCATTATGAAAAGCATTTCAGCACTGAAAATGATACACCTTGTTCACAAACTCAGTTTCCATGATCAACTAGACACGTTTTACTTGCTTGCAAGCCTTGTGCTCTTTTTATCCTCTGGAACGGAAAAGAAAAGCTTTCTCCCACAACCATCTTATTTCCAGTGATAAAGAACTCCTGGCATTTGGTACTTCCATGGTGGTTTAGCACCTGTGTCGCTTCTCAGTACCCGAGGTGGCAGCAGAGACAGCACCTACCTGTCTCACTGCACTCTGCTGCCTTCAAACGCCAACCAAGAGAAACCATTGTGTGAAACTCCTTCAGAATTCAAAGGTAGTATTTTGTTTCCTGGGCTTTTGGCACAATTGTCAGACAAATAAGGAAGTCTTGAATTTTGCCTCTGCCAAACGTTACGTTACATAACACAAGCTTTCAATTATGATTTTAGATATCTTGCCATAGCTCTTGTTTACAAAGTGTTTTAATTCTGTTTCGTTCTCAAACAATTCTCAATTTCTTGCATATGATTTGGAAATGAAAGTTGCATCTTAAAAAACCCAAAACATCTCTAAAATAGAAGGAAAGCCTGGAAGAGCGCAACTGAACTTCTATAATCCTTCCTGAGGCCTCAGAAGTATACCCTGCTTTCCCTTACATTTTGCTGAATCACGACAAAGTAGAAGTGTACAATTTGATTAAAGGAAGTACCACTTCATTATTATTATTATTATTATACTTCATTATAATAGTATATATAACACTATATTTATACATTATATATACTTCATTATAATAGTATAATAACACTATTATAATAGTAACACTTCAATAATAAATAAATAATAATAACAATAATTTCTCAAAGTTTTCTGCCCGCTGTTTCTAAGGCACTTTAAATAGAAAGACTAAAAAGCTTTCACAGTTCTTGAATTCCCTTGCAGTTTTATGATTTCACTACCACTTTAGCCAGAGCAAAAGTAACTTGAATTCTAAATATAAAAAAGATTAAAGGAAAACCCCAGAGATGAAAGAAACTAAGTTATTTTGAAGGACTTTGAAGTGTCTGCTTAAGAACACACTGGCAAGCATCAGAAGTGTTGTGCCCATACGAATCTTTGCTTTAGAAGGATTGAAAAAATTAACAAAAATCACAGCATGTCCAAGAGAATTAGGCCGAAGAAACTGATCACAACATTCCCACAGCTTCCCTGCTGAAGGGCTAAGCTTGATAACTCTTGTCTCCAACCAGCTTTGCAATGGAGGTGAAACTCATCCAGTCAGCACTGCAAAACCAAATGCAGGCATTACTGCTGATGCTGCACAGCTAGAGGGAGATCCACTGATTGGTACGACACAGAGTTCACACTGCGTTCAGGATCATTTCAATCACACTTTGGCAATTCTTTTGGCTTTCCTTAGCACAGACATTTAGCTTGGCTGATTTCCTCCACATAAGTTGCAGTGCTGCAAAGTGAGACGTCAGCAATATCTTCAAGAAGAACTGATTATGAAGACAAACACTTGAGATACACACACCGTGAGACTCACCCAGGCTGTTTCATAAATGGCAAATTCCTGCTCTGCCTCCTCCAAGAGAGAAAGGTAGTGCTGCACTGAACTGCATTGTTGTGCCTTCACAGGAAGGCTCCCTGCCCAGAGTTTCCTGCAGCTCTTCTCCCAGTATCATGCCGATGTCTACTGACATCTTTGCTTTGTTAACTGATGTGGCAATCCAGATTAACTCTTCAGAACCCAGCTGGTGACTGAGAGGCACCACATTTTCCTTATAGCTTCATTTGCTAGTAGTTACAAAACAAACTGTAAGATTTGCAAAATACAAGCAAGAAGAAACACTGCATTTAAGAGTAGCTGTGGGACTGGAAGATTTAAGCCTCAGATCCCAGGATTTAAAGCCACCTTCTATTGCTTTCTTTCCACATCCTCTTGAAAAGCTCTCATGCTCCCTTCCCACAACACAATTTGATACTAGTCTGAGAAAAGGAACATTCTCTTTCTCACACCTGGTCAGCTGTCTGCAATTTGTTTTTTGTATGACCTGTATGACTACTTACAGAGCTCTGCCTTACAGCTAAGCAAACAATATACTATAAAAACTTTTGCATAATTTCCCAGGGTTGTTAATGCACTAAAGACTCCCAGCATTGCTGACACATGGAGCTAACTCCATTCAGCTGCCATCAGCAATTTAAACATCTTCAGAAAAGGTCAAATTAAGTATGCTTAAAAACCACTACCAATTTCATCCACTTGCAGGCTCAGATATTTTTCATTCCCTTTTGATATTAAAAAGGAAAAAACTGTCAGCTCTATTCCTCTAAAACAAAATATGATGGATTATTACAGAACAAACTGATCACACCATCACAGGAGACATCACTGTAGTATAACTCAAATGCCTGCAAAACTGTTACGAGAAGATGTATGATGATCCAAATCAATGAGAGAGAGAAATTGCATTGTACATTTGTGATGTCCAGTGGACTAGCAGGTTCAGGGTAAACTAAGTGTGTTGCTGCAGCAGAAAAGGTTTTAAACAACTTCAGAGTTTTCTTGTGCATCCTTGCTTCACTTCCCACTTGGCTGCACTAAAGTAATACATACCTCCTCTCCTTCTTGGGGTACAGTCCCTCAGAAGCTTCCTTCTGCTATTTCAAAAGAGCCCTTTGAGAAATAATTCTTGATTTGCTTTAACTGCAGTATCTTCATGATGTAATTACAGCCAACAATTAACAAATCAATCACTAGCTTTTGTGGGCAAATGAAACACTACAGCTCCTTGTAAAAACCCTGGCTAGTTTTTGCTGCTCCTTCCTAAACCTTTTCTTCCCTTGGAATCTGTCACCCAGAGCTCGCTCTTTTCTTGTTCAGATGTTGAAATATCTCAAAGGTTCACAGAACCAGAATTTAGTAGAACACGGCAGAAATACATGAACTGACACAAAGAAAATACCCAGTCATGAAATGCTATTATTTTCATATGCCAGATTCTTTATATCTAAAAGGAAATGTTCAAAGTAGTGACACAAATACAGTTCTCTGGAGCTGCAAATCAATGCAACTGCACTTGCATAGCAGTGAACACACTGAGGTTGGCTTGTTTTGTCAGGAAGGTGTTGGATCAGATGAATGTTAGAGGTCCTGTCTGACCTAAATTATTCTGTGATTCCATATACTTGGGATGTGACAGACATACTAGGAGTACAGCTCCAAATATCCTTAAATATTTTTCTGGTGAGCTCTGAATGCCCCAATTTTTACTCTTAGCTGCTACGCTAAGTAAAATAGAGAATCATCACAGGAACACAGTCACACATTTTCCTGGGGCAGTGGTGGGGACAACTCTCTACTAGTGAGCTTTCTGCTGGTTTATGCCTGTTACCCTCCAGGTCAGTCTGTCTGACCCTACAGCAAAACCCCAGAACAACCACCAGAAAAGCTTCCAAAAACACCCTGCCATAGAGCTAGCTGTGAAATGAGTTACAATAAACCCTGCATCCAGGGATACAACTCAACAGCCATCCCTTATCTGTTCACACATTTTGGTAGATCTGGTAAGGTACAGTGTGCAAACTATTCAGCAGAAAACCTTCCTTCTATTCGAGAGGATGCACAGAAGTAAGACCCAGGGAGCCTATCATCAAAGCTCTACTTACGGATGTGGTTTCATTTCTATGTAGTTCTTGGGAATGAAGCCATCTTTTCCGTTGAGTTCTGCCTTGTACCAATTCTGATCACATTCTTCATTCAAAACCTGAAGGAAGCAAACAAAAGGTAAAGTCATTTCAAGGAGCTGTAGCGTTTCATTTGCAATCTCACTGTGTTTCTTTTTTGGAAGGGTGATTAGAGGAAATAAGAAAAAAAAAGGAAAAGCAGGCAAGAATTTGCAAGTGTAGGCTTTAAAATTCTTACAGCTGATGAGAGTGCTTCAATAAATTAAACTGTAAAGATTGCTTTTTGCTGCCTTTCAAAAACACATGACACATCAACACCCTAATCTACCTCATTGCTGACTGCTACATATGAAAACCTCAACACCTACTGGAATGAGGTAAAGCAAAAAGAGAACAATATCAATCTCCTCAGTGAACTACAGTGGGTAAGAGTTATCAACTGAGGAGGCTGAGGGTAGGATTTACATCCTCCTGGTGCCAGCACTTCCATCAGGGAACTAGCACAGTAGCAGGGCCACATCTACAGAACTTTAGGTAAGCAAAGATACACACCTCTATGGCCCAGTTCAGGACATCCCCAGTTGAAAAGACTTCATAAAAGTACTTAGGATCTTTTAAGTATTATAAATAAAATTATTCAAGCTATCTTTTCTGCAGTTACCACTGTGGGCTTTCATTTATTTGTTTACAAGCATTGTTTTAGCATCCATTACAGTTCAGCCATTTAGTAAGGATAATCTGACCACAGGTCATGAGCAGTTCAAGTGTGGCTCTGCTGCAGGCTCCGAGGCAGCAGCTCACACATGGCGAGTTGATGCAGATCAGCTGATGTCTGCTGAACTGCCTTTAAGCATGAAAACAGTGCTCATCTCTCACTATCAGTGTGCTGACTGCAAGACAGTGTTCTGTGCAGATTCAGCTCCAGAATATAAAATACAGGTAGATGACACCAGCAGGCAGCTCTGGGATACTGAGAAGATGGAGATTAAAAACAGATATGTAAAAAAGGGAACTGTATAGACCTCAGAGACCGAGAGCACAGGTTGAAGCCCAGATCTACAACCTGGTCATGCAAAGATTTTAGCACACAGCTTCAATGACCAGGAGGTTCTGTTGTTATAGACCTCAGCCACCATCACTAGAGTTATTCGCAAGACAACAGAAGACAAACCTGATGCATTTTAATGTGGTGTCTAATAAGCCAAATCTTATGCAACAGTGTGCATTTCTTTATCAAAGATAGCACAGATCAAACCTTTGATAAGATTGTGCACTACAAACCCACTTCATTACAGTCAGAGAGCAGCTAAGGGACACGGCAGGCTGTTCTTTCTCCAATAATAAATAAAACCAGGTAAATTGGAGCTTCACATGAAGGACATTGCCACATATTTGTGCTTTCGGCAGTAGGCATTAAAAATTATCAGAACTTCTAATGCCTAGATGTAAATTATTTTAATGAGTTTTATCTTGCTCTGAAGATATGCTAATAGATTTGGAGGAACCAAATCACACAGGGCTTGGGGTGCTCATTACTGGTTGGCCTCAAGCCAAATGCCAGTGAGGGAGCATTGCTGAGCATCACATTAAGCTTTGTGACAGGAAAAAAAAAATAGCTGGATAAAAGGCACAGTGTGGTGAACTGTGTACACATAAGCATGCACAGCCTGTTCAGGGGACTTCTGCTGTAACAACGGCTCCTCCACAGCTCCCCTCTTGAATGGCTTTGTCTGCTCCAAGGACTTTTTCCTGCTTCACACCCAGACTGACGTCCTTTCTAGGATCGTTTGAACTGCTTGTCACAGCTCCATGCACAGCCTGGCCGACAGCCAAGCTATCCGTGCCCTATATCATATACCAGAGAGCTCATACACACACAGTCACTCCGTAAACACCCCTGCTTTCCCCTTTCTGGGTCTCTCAGTGTGTGCTCCTCCAGAGGCAACAGAACGCACTGTTTTCTTTACAAACCCCCATGTTCACTTCACATTTCAAGAAGAGTCACCTCCAAAACAGACAGATCTACAAAACCATTTTTTCCCGACCGTGTCTCAAATAGGCACCACTGGAGCTGCTGCCAATGCATAGTCAGGCAAAAATAACTTGTCCTGAAGCACCTTAAAATGATTTTGCTGCAAAACATTTTAAGAAAAGCATCCAGTAAATCCATCTATCCCATACCCGAACCACCTCCAAGTGACGTCCGGATAATAAAGATTAAAATTTATCATCTGGATACTTAAATCCAGTGCTATGCCTGTAAGAAAAATAAAGCTTCTTAGCTGAACTATGGTAAGATTTTCCCAGACCTACCAAAGCTATAAAATTTAGTTTAAGTACTGCATATATCACTGGATTTTGCTTTGAAAATTTCCCCAAGTACAAATAAATACAGATAAATGAAGCAACAAAATGAAACTTAAATATTTACTGCTCCAAACGGAGACAGACTTCAGAGTCTGCAAAAAAAAAAATAAAAAGCACAAACACTACTTCTTCTATAGGTCAAAATATAAAGCATTCCTTTGCAGCCAACCCCCTTGTCTGCCATAGATCTAATCAAGCCCAGGCCAGAGCGTCTCTTCCTTTCACACTGGGGCATCTGTGCCCGAGAGGAGGAAGAAGGAAGGATATTTTTAGCCATACATTTGAACACATACTGCCATGTGATGTCCTCAGCCTGCAGTCAGCCCTGCTTTACAGTAACAGTGGCTCAACTGCTGCCCATCAGTTTCCGAGTTTGATAATAGATCTCTTATCAACAAAAGCCCATCTGTTCCCATGGAAACAGAGAAGAGGCACTGCTGAAGAGCCACACAGCAAGGCAGTCACCAAGTTTTAGCTGGAGCAGCTCCCACAGAAGCAGCATTCCTGGCCATTTTCAATCCAAATATCTCTAAGCACAGTTTTTCCACCCTTGTGAATTGTTGCACACCGGTCTTGATCCTCCCAAAACCAAACAACTTTTGGGAACATGCAAGCGCTAAACCAGAACCCAACAAGTAGATCTGGCACCTCAACTCTCAAGCTGACTCCCATATGCAAACGTGAAACTAAACATAAGGCCTCCAACATACTTACATGCTTGCAAATTTAGCCAAATTCATGAGAACGCTCAGGTTTGGCAGAGACGAGACCCAAGAAACTTGTTCAGAGAGTTTTGGTTGAGCCCTCTCTTTCCCCTGAACTGTCAGGTTTCAGGATTCTTGCTGTGCTAACTGAAACAGGAGGTAACACAACTGCTCAAGGACAACCTGTGAGCTGCCAGTGTGGTTTTCCTCCTTGAAAAAAAGCTGCACTGCCACTGCCACAAAGAAAACAATGCAGGGTATTAAAACCACTCCCATCATCTCAGGGATCCAAGCAAAGTGCTCAGGACACTCCAACTAGGGCAAGAATTACAATTTAAAAAATGAACAGGCTATTCAAAGGCAGCAATGCTGAAACTGGTATTTTAAGCCCAGAAATTACTTGTCCAAGAGTGGAATGGTGCTTGAGAGGACGGTTCTCACCCACTGCAGAGATGCTTTAGAGATGCTTTTCATTTCAGAGAAAAATGGCTCCTGTTCTTCTCCAAGAGAGGTACAAACTAGCTACAAAACCATCGAGCACCTACTACATCAGGGGAAGCTACACCTGCATTCAACAGGGCAAGTTCAACACAGTCCATTATACAGTCTTCCTTCCCCACAAGCTCACTGCAAATGGCACCACAGGATATTTAAATTCATCTCTTCAGGGTTTTGTAGAAGGCAACCCAAGACACTGTCTGGTAACCTGCAGCTTCCTCCCTCAGCCTCATGGTGCATGAAATCCTCCTCATTCTGGCTGCCTCACGCCATCAACAAGGCAGCTGCACAGTGGAAATGGCATCTCAAGGGGGCTGAGGATAACCTGCACATCAAAATGGCACTGTAATGAAGGGCAAGCCAAATCAGAATTTTTCTTTCCTTGGTTTACTCATCCTGACATTAACACAGTGCAGTTACTTTTAACTTCAAATATTCAATGCAAAAAGATACATCAGCCAATTCAGGTGACTAGCTCAAGAACACACAATTGCTGAAATGTTTCAGGCTTTTCCTTAAATTCAATTTATCACACAGGAAATGCAAAATATCCACATTTTTCAGATCAAAAGCTAAAGCATCATATTTAGACATGCTTTAACATTGTGAACACTTGCTCTCTAGGCGGATATAAAAAGCTGTGAAAACGCTTAACAACCACTGAGCAAGTGTTACTGGAAACAGAGAAAGATTGCTTCTTAAATTGCACTCAACTACCGAGTGTTATAATACCTAAATAATCCATGTAGATTGTAATATAATGAAATAACGTTATAGATAGAGGTTTTCATTCTCACCCTCACCTCAATTCTCATCATCACTATAGAAACACTTCTTCCACCTTTGTATTTTAAAGGCACAAAAAAAGCAGAACATCCAAACTCAAAAAAAAACAATTTCAGAAAGTCTTCCCAGCACACCAAACACCAAATACGAGGGCCCTTCTTCCCCACTCCTCGAGCAGTGCTTTTGTCAGAAGCCTCATCTGAAGTGACAACTGTTACTCAGACACGGTGCACATGCTGACTTTTCACACTGACAGCATCTTCAGCTGGCCAAGCAGCTGAAGGTAAGAATCAAGGACAGCAAACTGTGAAGCTGTGCAAATCAAAAGGCTGGTGTCTGGGCTGTATGTCTTCAAACATATCTTCTTCAAGAAACTACGTTATTTCCATTCATCTTGAAGGAACCTGGAAAGGGTTTATGGGGAGAAGCAGATGTGTAACAAAGCTAAGGCCAAAGAGAGGAACGTAGCCAGGAATTAGCATTCGAGCTTTCACTTCAAAACCACCTTGATTTTTTTGTATGTAACGTAAGAATGCTTGAGGCAACTTCAAGTTAGCTGAGGTACAATCAAATCCATTCACAAGAACAGAACTCAGCACAGACGAACTTACCCTGCCTCTCAGGCCTTGCAAGTCTTGCACTACTCCTCCTCCTCCGGCAAAAGCCTTCAATTATGAAGACTTATTTATTTAAGATGATAGAAGAAAGAGAGAGAGAATTAAAAGAACAATCTAGACAACAACTCCCTTTCCCTGTGGCTCATCTTTTCAGGCTGACATGGCACAAAGAGATGGGAGGAAAAAACTCAGTATTTTAAAGCATATTGTAGTGACCTCCACAATGTCTAATGGAGATCCTAGAAAGAGTCAGTGAGGGTCAAGGAACTTCATCACAAGTCTCATCTTCTGTGAGGTTTCCTTCTGTGCAGGAAGTTTTCACTAGCACAAACACAGAGGTAAAATGGTAACAAATTCACCAGTTCTGCCTGTGCTGCTTGTGCAGGATAGTGACACGTCAGCCTCAGCGATTACAGAATTCTCTTCAATTAGTCCTCCTACTATTACCACTTGTTTAAATGTTCAGCTTTAGATACCAGCAATTGCGTACTTTGATGAAGGAGGCTGATGCAAAATCTCCATTACAAAAGAATGGCAGCCTGCAGTAAAAATCACTATTGGAGATTTTATAACCCAAACAAAAATAGCTTTACAGTGCTCAGAGTAGCTACAGCCAGTGTTCTGATTAGGCCCCCAAATGTTTCTGTAACAGCAGGGACTATCAGAAGGGAGACTCATTCTATGTTCAGCAACTTTTATGGTGCATAAGCGAATGCTAATTCTGATGAACTTTGTAATGTAAGGATGACTCCTCAACACTTGGACTCTGCAGTGAATGCACCGTTTCATTTCAGTGCTCGATCAAAATGGGTTGCAAAATAGGAAAAAGTTTGTTATTGCAGCCTGAGTTCTGCAGCTCGGCTTAAACATGTAGAGAGCAGAATGCTAGGGGATTCACAAGAAGAGTTTTTTAAAAAGAGGAAGGGGAGTATTGTTTTTCCCTAACAGACCAGGGGTTAGTTTACAGTAACTAAAGACCAGGACCAGCCGCCTTTTATTACTAGCTGTAGCGCTCAGGATGTTATCACGGAAACAGAAGACAAAACATCCTTCCTTAATCTCAAACCCAATCCACATAGGGTTTGGAAGCATAGAAGAGCACAGCATTTTGTCAGTTTTCTGTTGTGCAGTGTGGATTAGTTCACTCAGGTACTAGTGGGGATGGGCATTTGCTTGCATACGAGTCTTTCCTCATTGAGATTTTATTTAAAAAGTAAACAGATTAGCACTGTTTAATTTAGGTTTAAGCATGGTGCCAAAAGAGGATCATCAGTGAAACACAAACTGAAGAACAGGTCAAGCTCTGAAGCCTACAGAGCTCTATGCTATCCTCTCCTCTTCTTTACCAAGGAAAGAAAAGAGCCTTGAATTCTGAGTCAAAACCTACTCTATTTGGGAAAGGTTCAAAATCCAAAACCACACCCTGAAATAACCCAAATGCACACATGCACATGTATACATAGAGAACAGAGTATACATTGCCTTAAGCATCTGAATGAACTCTCAATTTTGAGAAGAAACATTTTGAAAGAACTACTTTTACCTAGTGGTCAGAGTCAAGGCTCCTGGTTTCTATTCTTGTATATGCTGTAAATTCCAGGCCCTCTTGAAAAAGGGGCTGTTTCTAGCTATCCCTTCGGGTTTAGCAGCATGGACACCAAGCATAAAATACATCTCTCACCATATGCTCTAGACTATTTATCCAAGTATAACCAACTGCAACTTTTCAGGCCTTTAATGAAATCGTTAGGTTTTTGTAAGAGCTCTTGGCACAAAGTCTGAGGGATGAAGGTCAAAAGTCACTCTACCAGAAAATAATAATAATAAAAAGCTATTAAGCATTCCAATGAGAGTGTTTCAGAGTTGCATTCAAGCTTAACAGAAACACTGCAGGAATACCAGCAGTGGTCTTGGGGCAGTTTGCAAACGTATCAAATTCATATGTTTCTCATGCAGCTTCTCTTACCAGGCTGGCTCCGCTGGAAACCATTACTTGATGGTGTGTATCAAACAGAAAACCCAAAAAAGGTAATGAAGAACAAGCAGTCATTAACACATGCTTGTCATTCTAGCTGTGGTTGCCCTTTAAGAGCTTTACAATACAAATGAAGCTGGTCACATATAGTAAAAGTGAAAAATACCCCGGGGAAACACACATGCATGACAGTCCATAAATCAGACCAGATTCATCACTGTGAAATCCATTCTTAATCTGCTTTGCATAATATATCTACTTGAATGCCATACAGTTCCTATTTCTATTTGCATGTGCCCTATTTTGTCCTAATATCTCTTAATAAAATGCATTGCCAGAGAATGTATTTCTCACCATCTTCAAGGAACAGATACACCTGTCTCACAGAGACAGGGACAATTCCTCTGGGATTATACAACAGAGGTAGGACCAGAAAGCAGAATTCCTTGCCAGTTGTCCCACGTGTTGCCTTTAAACACCTTATAGGAGTCACACAACTGAAACATTCCCCAGAGGACAGAGGAAAGGCTTGCATTTCATTGAAGAACAGGTTATTGCAACAGCTACAACCAGCCCTTAATCATCTCATCTGTGGTAGCCCAAAGCTCTGCATACATAAATCACCCAAAACCAACTCTATCAAGAATGATAGAGAAGAAATGCTGAAATTAAGACAGTCGTGCTTTTTATTCCAAATGGAGGATGTGTACCATTGTCTCTGCTATACCTCATTGCCCAAGAAACCACAAAGCTCAACACTCCACTCCTGTACTTGAGTTCGTGTGCTAGGAAAAGCAGGAATTAAGAACGCAAGTGATTTACCCAACACTTTTAACCAGATAGGAACAGTTATTTGTGAAGTGACATCAAGCAACTGCTCCGTGCAAGAGGTTTTCTGTTCCAACCATTCTGATGCTTGTACACAATAGAGTTGCTATGACGTACGTAAGTAATAGCAGGTTAAGGTCTAATCCCTTTTGTTAGGGAAGACAAACTGCTTACAAACACTGCGCAGTGCAAACCTTCAAAGAAAGTGCAATGGCAGCCACTGAAGCTGAATATTGCTTTGTACACTTGGCATCCTGAAAAAACACCACACCAGGTAAGGCACCTCTTCCCCGGTGCTGGAAGCACTGGGCAGGAGGAAAGATGAGTAGTACTAGAACAGCCTGTGCTTAATCAATCTTTGATCAGACATTTACGGTATGTGACTGGAGGGCAGTTTTATAGTAGCCTTGTGGGCTTCAAACTCCAGTGCTCCACAGCCAAGGCCTTACAGGCACCGAGTGGCAGAATTTCTCTGCATGCTGTGTAGGTATTACAGCTCTGTCTACACAGCTCATTGAGTTTTGCTTGTCTTAAGAGCGTAACGCCACCTTGACTTCAACCAGTTTTCCACTGTGATGTTTGGGGTATTTTCAGAGGAACTGCTACCTAGCCAGTTATTCCCCCTCCTGTACTGGTGCAGCTGGTTATTTCTGCCTCATGTATGACAGCACATCAATGCTTGTTGAACATCTTCCTGGCTTTACAATGTATTTCTTCAGCATGCATTAACCCAACTCAACTCATCATCACCACAAATATTATAAGCACACTCTATTTCATCACTCAGTTCATTAATACAACATTATCACACTCAATATTGTGGAAAGACACTCAATATTGTGGAAAGACACTCGGAGCCTTCAGGTGCAACAGTGAACCACCACTACTTAAGCTTGATTGTGGTTTCCTAAATATCTTTACAACTCTTTCTATAGTGGGTTTCGCTAAATGACGTCTCCCTGGTTGCTTATAAAACAGGCTATCAGTGGACTACTAGGCTTCATACCCAGGATGGACTGGCAAGTTTAAGTGACTAAAGACATCATGAAAACAGTCATGATGTACTTAATTGAAAACCTGGAAAAAGTTAAAGAAAAAATGCCCATGCCTTGCACTGACAACTAGACTAGTGAGAAGCAAGGCAGATACCAACATTAACTGCCTGCTACAAAGCAAGCCAGAAGGAAAAAATCCAAAGGTTGCCCTAAACCACTACACCAAAACCCAACTCCACTTCAGTGGGAAATACAACTGGCAACCCTATCTGCTGCATTTTAAAGCACACTAAGAAAAGATACAACCTGTAAAGGCCTTAAAGAAAAAATTAAAAAGTGTTCAAAACACAGAAATCAATTTTTTGCTTTTAAGGAAAGTAAATTAACTTGATCTGCAGATGTTCCAGCTGTTTTCCCAGTGAAAAAGCTATCACAACCACACAAGCAAAAGGTTCAACGTGCTTCTAAAGATCAAGACAACAGGCAGATTTCTGCTAACTGCTGAAATATTATGAGGGGAATAAAGGCTTTCAGTGCACTTGGCATATACTTACAAGATACATAATCTTCTAAATCTTTTTTCTTTAAATGCACAGTTTTGTTTAAACTGTTTTATTACAGTTTTTATTGTGCATTCATTTTACAGTGTGGACAAGTTAACAGAGCAATAAAAACCTTAACTTTGCTTCATCTGATTTTAAATTTTAAAGGCATTAGGATTCCACTAGCATAGATTCTTGCATTTAGTATCAATGTTTAGTATTTTATAGCATTGTAAATTTTACAGAATGTGAAACAGTCTTACTCAGCTCTTTGCCAGAAAGATATCAGGAATAATATGTGACAACTAATTATCTATAGAACAAAGTTCCCTGGGTCAATTACAGCTGATATGCTGTATTAAAACCCAGTGCATTTGAGAAGCTACACAACACTTTAGTTATTCTGATATTACTTAACTTCTGTACACTATGTTTTTTATTGATGGTCTTCAAAAACACAGTTAAGTCATGCCTTGAAAGGCAGAACACTTGTTCAACCAAACACAGAGCTACAAGCCAAAATCCAGATGACTTAAGCCTGCACCCAGGAATGAGGATGTTTGCGAGCATCTCTCAAACAGTCAGCAACAAAATTGTTAATTATAAGGTCAAGATGTGCGTGCAATATCAGTATTAACAAACTTACTACTTAATTCATACTTCTAAACACCAATTCCTATCCAGCTGCAAACTCAAGAGGCTACACTATCAGTTTGTGGCAGCGGGATGTTTGGCAGCAGCACTGTTTGAGTTGGTTTCTGCAGTCCCTGCCATGTGGTGCAGCCTCCCACATGTCTCCCCGCAGTGCTAACAGGCACTCCTGCAGCTCAGCAGATTGGGGAACTGATCTGACTGCAGAATAGCACAGGGAGGTGGTGTATTTTTCACCTGTCTCAGTTGACTGGTTGGCTACACAGATACTTACACCAGCAAGTGCAGGGTACAACGCTGGGGCTGAAGCGACTGAGGAGATGGGAAGGGAAGGACTAGGGCAGGACTTGCTTGAGTGGGCACTGCCATGAATGAAGGAAACCCCCCTCATTCCAGCTTCACGAGACACAAGAAAGGTCTGCTCTACACATTCTGCAACAACCAACCATAGAACTTACATATGTAAGAATTAATAGCTCCACTTGCTTCAAGTTTTATCTAGGCAGAAGTTAAACAGAGCGGATTACGGCAAGAGGTGGATGAGAGTTCAAGGAGGAACATGTGGGTGGTCCTGCAAAAGGGCAGCAAAAGCCCAGGCTCAGACTGTGAGCAGGAGGAGAGCAAATGGGGAAGCAGGAGCCAGGGACTCAGCTGAGGCTTACAGAGGTATTTGTGTTTTCTGATGAGAGGCTTAATTTGGGTAAGCTTTTTTTCAAGCTGTACACAAATTGAAGCTGGGACCTTTAATGGATAAGATGGAAATAAAAGTTACCTTCAGGTCAGCCAGCTGGGTTAAGCTAAGCCTCATACTGATCCTGGCAAGAGACATCTGAAGATTTTTGCAGCACAGACAGAAAAAACACTGACTTCTTGCCTGAAACAGCTATCAGGTGCAGGGACGCTTAAGAAAAAATACTGGTGAGCCGATCAAGCCTTTTTTTCTGCTCTGTACTCTCAGCAATGACAGCTGTTGATCCTTCTGACAAGTTTAATTCTTTACAGGTTACATCACTGACATGCATGGCAAGTCATCCCTCCCAACTGCACATTGCGAAACTGCACACGTGGGAAAGAGCAGGGCTTTAGGACTAGATGTTTAAAAATCATGGGTTCATCCCAGCATGCAGAACTCAACCCTTTCAGACAAAGGCACAGCGAGTGCTCACTGCAATATCGTTTCTGCAGCAATCGAACAATCAATATTTCCTCATTTCTTACACAGCTAAAGCACACATGTACTTTTCTGCCAGTCCCTAGAGCATACTCTGCAATTTGCATTTGAAAGTGCAGAAGGAGGAAAAGCCCAGGTTCCACTCTCTTGAGAGAGCTGCCCCAAATGTCACCACTATTCAGTTCAGACCCCAGCTGCAGAGGCTGATCACTCTGGCCAGTGAAGCTGAAGTCTGCCATTTCCTGTTAGTACCAAAAAGGTTTTACAGCCTTAATGATCTAAGAATAGTATTATCACTATCTATTTGAACTGTGTTTTCCCCAACTTCAAAATGCATCAGTACCTCCCCACCCATGCGTTCCAGTCCCTATCCTACTGAAAAAATGAAGTGAATGGTGTGGAAATCTCATTTTGAGATGGAAAATGCAAATTGCTTTTAAAAAGTCTGCACGGGATTTTACAAGCAATCTCTGCAAAACAACATCAGTGTTCTGGAGAGGATCTCAGAATCAATCCATCCAACAAACAGCTGTCAGTCCATGCGAGGAAGCTGTGCTCCCTACTGTTGTTGGGATGGGCAACAGCAGTTGTATCTCCACCTTTGGGATAGCACAATTTGGCTTTGGCCATAAAATTTACCAGGCGTACTGATGGAGTATTAAATTATATAAATGCTTTTCAGACAGAAGATACAGGTCTTTCTTAAGCAGACTTAACACACTGGCAGAATGGAAAAGACTAACTAGTGATAACTGGACTAGAAAATAAGAGTTTAAAATGCTACAGAGAGCCCCTCCACTTTCCTACTGTGTTATGAAAAACCAGCCTCCATCCAATCTCAAGGCTATGTGGATCTCTCAGATGTAAGGCTTACTGCAGTTGCCTTATACTAACAGATACCACAAATTAAAGGCTTGCCTCACCAGTGCAGAGCTTCCACAACTTTCTCTGCTATAATTTTATGTAGAAGTCTTATGGTTCTTGTTTATAGACAATCCTTTACTCAGACTGACTGCAGTCAAACTCCTGCTTTGTCAGGAATGAAGTTTGGGGTAGGGGAAGAAAAGTTTTGCATTTGCTACAGCGAGAGTTCACTGTGCTCATGTGAATTATCCCCCTCCTCCAGCAGAGAAGGTATGACTCACAGCAAGCATCACAGTCAACGAATCCTCAACATCTTTATTTTTCCTTCAACCCTTTACAGCTCCTCACAGAAGTTACCACTGGGGGAGTGTCAGAGTAACAGCCCTTACATCACCATCTATTCCCCCTTCCTCCTCCACCACCCCAAATGGAACAGGCATGCTATCACTAAGCCAGCCCATGCAATTCTTTATTCTTTGCAATTTCCTACCTCTCATTTGAAAAACAAATACTTCACTGTTATCTAAAAATATATTAAAACGTTGCCAGCAACTCAGCACTCAAAGCAAAACAACCATCACCACCCAGTGTGAACGCACAATGGAAGCAGCATTTTTGGTACAGCAAATTTTTAAGGAGTTCTTGAGAACAGCAAGAAAAATAATTCAAATTACAAAAAGAAAGGGCTGCTCTATAATCTCCAAGGGAACACTGCTCTGCCATCATGAGACTCAGCCAAATGTATAGCCTGAGGGCAGGAGCAAAGACTGCAGTTTGACAGGAGCAAAAGCATTCAGCAGCAATGCCAGCTTAGGGTGCGCTGATCCAATTCCCATGCCAAAGCTGCTCTCCCCCCAGAGCAGCCCGCACAACTACCTTAAACCAAGAACAACCCTAGCTAAAAAAACACCAAACAAAACCCACACCAACCCCTCTCCACTGCTGGCTTTATTCCCTGACCAATTCACAGTGCACTAGCACAAGTAAGAGTGACACACAAATCAGAGTATCCTGTTAGCAAAGCAAAGACATGTCCCCAAGGCAGTGATTCCACCAGTGAAGCTTGTGACAGAGCTACGTTAAGCTTCTCCCAGTACCTTCTTCCCTCCAGCCATTCCTTCTCATCTCTCCAATCCCCACCCTGCGCTGGCCCAAGTGTTTGAGAAGTCAGTCAAGCCTGAGCAGGGTGAAGAAAAAACCCTCACAATTTGCAAAGGCTCCATTTTCCCCCAACTTGCTCAGTCCCAATGGAGCTCCGTCACTTGTGTGAATTTTATATCAACAGAGCACAGGAATGAGAAACTTAGAGGAAAAGCTCAAGTGGTCCCTGTACTACAAAACAATGAAGCCTAATGAGGAGTTAGACACTCAATGTACCCCAGCCAGTTGGAGCAGCAACTTAAATGATGTTTCTGCACTGCATGCTTCTAAGCAAATCCAGGTGTAACAATATATACCATTCTACAAAAAACAAACAATAAAATACAAAGACAGACTCATATTTGCTTTTTAACTCTCACAATCAGCAGCTGTCATTTTGCTTTCTTTTCATTTATGGGCCTGAAGAAGCAACAGCACTTATTTCATAACTTGTGCCTGAAACTGTGCAGGAAGAACACAGCTTCCTCCACAAGTGTGAGACAAAGACCTCTTGTGATCCTCAGAGCCCACCTGACGACGTTTGCATTAGTGTTCTCAGTAAAATGTATGAGCCCAGTGCAGAAGAGTCCCTTTTTTCATCACAGACTAGAAAGTTAACCCTTTGCAATCAATTAAAGTTGACCTCCCTGTAACAATAGTGAGGCCACGCTGTACATCAAGAGCCACTCTATTAAGTTTTATTTTTTTGCATGCCAAGCATTGGGACAAAGCTCTAGAAAATCCCATTTCTCTTCAGAAAAGCTAGAAAAAAATAATTCTGATCTCTCACAAACTAAGGATCCCCAGAAGGTCCTCATTTTAGGAAGTATCAAACTGAAAATTGAATTCTTAGCAACTATTATTTCATCCTTTATAACTCAAATGAATTGATTTACTCATCATTTTAGATAGTCTGTTTAGAAAAAAAATCTATTACCCTAAGAAAGTCCTCCAGAGCTTTATCATTTCAGGATGATCAAACATTTTAAGCCAAAGTTTGCAGAACACACCTCAACTATCCTTTCATTAAGTTTTTTTTGTAGCTGGTGAAGAAAGGGTTAAAACCAAGACATTTTCAAATCTAGAGACTAAGTGTAATGAGATCAGAATAATAAGATTACCATAATCTGCCTCACACACATAGTTAGGATCAGCCCTAATCTCTTCATTTTGAGACAGATGGAAAAGGCATCAAATCAGAGATAACAGGAGGCCAGTTTCTGGAAGAATCAGTATTTTCCTAGATTGGTACCTATTTAACCAATTCTAATATATCAGAAGGGAGAATCAGGCATCTCCAAATCCATACTACATAAACAATACGTAATACATCAACGTAATTTTAGTGTGTTGCAGAATATTAAAGACTAAGAGACCAATTTACTGAGACTGGCCAATACCATTCCCAGGTGCTTTAATTGGGAACAGTGACTAAAGAGCCAATCATTTGAAACACAAAGATCCCAAAAAGGCAGTTAACTAGAGATTACTTATTGATTTTTATTATGAGGTGGGTAAACACTTAAGATAGCACTTTGCATCTGTGACCAGTTTGACACAAAGCAGTTGGCAGGAAGGGACAGTTTTGGTGTAAATCAGCATATTAAGGAGATGCAGCACAGAATAACCCTCTTCTGTTCTGCAGGATATGGATATTGGTGGGGGGAAAGGGGAAGCAAGAAATAGCCTCAGACATACAAGATAGCTGAGAGTGATTATGGTGGCCACTATCCAGCTACCTCAGTGGAACCTGGCCAAGAATCAGCAACAGGGAAACTTAGGGAAAAGAAAAAAGCATGCTGCATTTTAGTACTAAACAGGATCAGGAAGATGCCTTGGGATTAAATAATATTGTTAAGGGAAACAGAGGTAAGCAAGAAATCATCCAAGGAATCAAAAACAGACTGGTAACTATAAGCTAAATGGAAACTTAAGTTTTCAAGCAGCTAACAGCTCCTAACTTTGAGGAAAAAAAAAGTCCTACCCTGTAGGTCAGCAAAAGCCTCAGGCTCTCTAAATCAAAGCCTGCAACATGAGACCTTTGAGGTTCAATTTGAAGCTTAGCAGTATTGTAAGCTAGTTATGCAAAGACCTGAGGAAGGAAAAATAAATAAATAGAAAATAGAAAAATAAGCACCACAAAATGCAATCTCTTACCAAGCAGGCTCACCTGTCAGTTCAGACTAATTACTTTTATAACTCTTCGAGCACACTAGCAGTTTGCACGCATCTGCTCAGCCAGTAATTTTACAGCATGTCTTAATTCAGCCCACAAAAAGCCTGTTCCCTCTCACAGCCCTCATGATTTTGTAACATATCATATAGACATGGCCACAATTAATAACTTGGTTGTATCCACACAAAGCTCTTTCTATTGCCTCGAATCCTCTTTGTACACACGCAGAACTTCCTGCCTCACCTCTTATCTGTGCTTTTAAAGGGTTAAAATTAACTCTCTTTTGTGGGGAAGATACACAGATCTGCAGAAAGCACTTATAACCCATTTCACTTTGGGATGGCTCACTGAGGAAAGCTGGAAGAGGAGACCTGATCAGATCAGTTCCACTTGGCAATCCCACCCACATAAAAAGAACAGCAAAACCAACGACAGTGTTAACTTCAGCCTCATAGCAGGGATATCTTGCTAAAAACAAGACACTTTCATAACTAGATTGTAAATTCAGTTATAAATCAGTGTTGACTAAAATAAAGATAAATTAATGAAGCTTATCTTTCCCTGTGCAAATCAAGGCAATCTCAGTGCATACAACTAACAACATTTTGGCTTAGCGTGACACAAAAGTTGTTTTCCACAATATAAAACCCACCATATTAAGGCACCTAAAATATTAACTTATCACTAAGGAAAAGCAACTATAGTCAGATATTTGCCAGCTGCAGAGTGACAGTTTTTATCTAGCATATTTTTGATTGATATAGTTTATTTAATCTGGTTTTATTGACTCAACGTCTAGCAACACAGACTCATAGCATCACAGAATGGTTTGGGTTGGAAAGGACCTTAAAGCTCATCAAGTCCCAACCCCTCTGCCATGGGCAGGGACACCTCTCACCAGACCAGATTGCTCCAAGTCCCATCCAACCTGGCCTTGAACATCTCAAATTGGAGAGGAAATGTATAGGTACTTGGCCTGGCTGATCTTCAGAATGTGGTAATGTTTAAGGGAGACGGGAACTCTTCTTGTTTTCCAGTAACTGCAAAGCTGATCAGACTTCCTCTCTAGTGGGACACGCACACACAAGAGGAAGACACTTGCAAATGGTTTCTGAATATTGCCTGACTCATTCCTGTCACGTTTGCATAATGCAAAGCACACTGAGGGAACTTGCAAACCTTTATGAGAGCATAAGCATTCATACCAAACCAACTGAAGGCAGTTTGCACATTTGGCTCCAGAACATGATACCCACTTAAAAACATTTCACAGAATGTCTCCAACCTCGTAAAACGGAACCAAACAAGAAGAAATGAGATGCAGTGTTACTGTACAACATTACATTAGCACTAGTGGTTTCCCTGCCCACATAACACTGAATGAGGGAGAGAGGATAACAAAGAAGCCTTTTAATGGAAAAAGATTTTTAGGGGACTTGATTTTAAAGGTCTGAGGTGGCCACTGCCCTTCTCTTGTGCCCGTGTTTCAGTGGACAGGCACAGGTCCCATCACCAGCCACACTTTAAAAAACAAACAAACAAATAGCAAACAAACCAAACAAAAAACAACCAGGATTAAGCTGCTGTTACACTAAACCTGAAGTTAAATCAGTCCATTCTTACAGATTGTTCAAGCCACCACTGGAGGCTATTATGAGATACAACAGAGCTTTGACTCAGCAACTTCGGTCCTTTTCACCTGGTCAGGTTCTGCTAAGAGAAAGTATTTCAAATAGCAGCTGTACTGAAAGACCCTTGTTAGCCAGAGACAGCAGGTACACTCCAAGTTCAAACATCTGGGCATGCAGGAAACAAACTTTAGTTTAAAAGTTTAAAAAGAAAAATAAAAAGAACAGTTAACAAGGCAAAGATATTAGATTAAAAAAAATACCCATATGCCAGATTTTGCAGCTAAATAACCTTTGTGAAAAATATATTTAATCACAACTCTGCTTCACAGGCTGCTTTGAGAAATCTTTCTAATAATTTTTGGAAGCCAGTAAAAACAAATTGCACCAACTGATTACGCTCAGTTATCTTTCAAAATCTACAAAGTGACCAAACCAACTTGTTACAGATACAAACCCTTCATTTCTTTTCCAGGTTTCCTTAGCTCTTTGATCATGAATGATACAACTTGCATGGCAGTGTACTTAACACTGTATTCTCAGTCATTTTATTAGGCAGATTTGGCCAATACACTCAACAATCAATGCCAGCTTCTACACAAGTGTCAAAAATGCCCCAGCCTTTCAACACAAAGCTTCTTCAGCGTTATCATAGCAACTCATGCTTTCACATACGTAAACTTCAGCAAGGCAAACACACTGAATTCTATAAAAACACACAGCAGGGTTGCTGTACTAACGTCTCAAGTTGATCTTTAATTCATGGTAACTTTAAGAAGAAATGCATGATTGTTTTCAGTCTGCTACAGAGTAACAAACTGTTCTATCCCAGAAATATTTTAATGACATTTAAGTTTAGCCTGGGTTTGGGTCACAACAGGCCTTAGTTAAAAGTATTGATTCACTCCAACACTAACCTATTTTCCTTTCTTCTCCAAACTCATCATTAGATTATGGTTCAATTTCTGGAGAACCAATAGAATACAGAATGAAATACCCCCACCTCTGTACTCACCAAATCCAAATAACAAAATTCAGAATTACAATGGACTCAATTTAACCATAAAAAGCCCAACAATTCTGGCAAAACAGGAAAGATTAGCTTTTCAACAAGGAAAGAAAAACACACACCCCACCAGAGCTGTAAAAATATGCACTCCTCAGTAGACTGAAAAAAGAAAATGCTTTGATAACTAATGATAGACTGAGCAGTTGGAGAGAAGGATGTCTGAACCATGAGCAAGGAATTAGATGTTGAAGAGTAACGACCGGTTCTTCAAAATAAGGAAATATATCAGAACTAAACAGCCTACATCTAACCCCAAAAAGAAACCCATGTGGAATGCCAGAAGCCATTATGAGTGGCAAAAAAAGGAAAGATATTCTTCTGAAAAAGAAAATATGACCACCATAGAGCAAGGACTACACGTGTGCCAGAGAGCTGCCTGATGGTCTGGAACAAATACTCATTTCAGTGTCAGAGTAGTGCTCCTGCTTGGACTTCAACTGAGAAAGACTCAAGAACTACCAAGGAAGTTTAACCTGCATTCTACTATTGAAAAAATCCAATACCACAGCTGTGGAGGCTTACTGAGAGTAAACTTGTGAATTACACACTGTAGGGGAGGGGGGGAAATAAGGACCATTAAAAAAAGCCAAACCCAAAACAAAAAAGAAGGGGCAACATCTGCATGCCAAAGTGATGCTTTAAAAAATTTCCCTTTATGTTATGAAGTTCCTCTTTCACTTCAGAGCTGATAAAATAGCATTAGTTCATCTCCAATTCTCTCCATAAAAGGAAGATAAAACATTTAAATGGAATTTGCTCACACCAAGTTAGAGTAGGAGAACTTTGTATATTTAAAAGACTGAGCCTACAATGGTCATTCTAACTCACTAGCACATGCAGTGGGAAAAGAGACACTTGTCCACAATTACTCAAGGTTAGGAAGAAATACAGGATACTAATACAGGAATAATTTTTATCATTTAAAAAGATGCACTATCTACAATATCTCAGAGGAATACATAAATACAAAACTGCTAAGTACTGATACATTTTTTTTCTCTTTCCTTTTTAATGTAACATACTATTAGAAATATCAGCCATCTCTACAAGAAAAGTCTATTGCTGCTTGCTTGGCTTATGGGCAAAAGAAAATCAAAGAGTGTCCTTACATGAATAATGCAGAAATACAGACACTAAATGCCAAAAGCAGTAAGTTGCTCCAGAATCCTAAAGTCAAGAGAGCTGAGGCATCAAATTCTTTACGGAAAGGATCAGAGATAACTAAAACCATCTCCTAATTAATGTCTCAAAACAGAAGAACTGTTCCAGATCAAGAATAAATTAAAACAAGAATAGAACTTGTTATGGCTCCATTGCAATAACCTGGAAGGGATATCATAATGCAGGTCACTGACACCCTAGGGTATATTATTTGACCACAGACTAATTTTAAGCTCCCAAGTATTTTATAGTAGCACAATATCTCCATTGTAAGTCTCAGTAAAAGCTAAGGCACTAAAAGTCTCCCTTACTGGGAGGTTCCAATCGGGAGATCAATGCCTTGGCCACAAAACACTCCCCCCAGTGCCCTGAACTGGGTTTGATCATTCCTACACAACAAAATGGGATTTTGGACCACACGTTAGTGTGGATGCACTCAAAAACTATCACAAAAGCATGGGAAGTTCTATCACAGAAAGTTCTGGGAAGCCCTCAATATGTGGAAGCCAACTCACTAATGTACTCACGAACCAGGGTCAGGCCTTATCTGTAGATATTGAAGACATATCTTGCACCATGACAGACACCAGTGGGTGGTCCCTGCTAGTTTGCAGCAACATTGCTAGTGTGCAGCCATAAAACCTCCCTGGAAATCCAGCTATCCAATTAAGCTGAGTTTCAAGCAGCTACTTGGAAGCTGGGCTCTCTCTTCTGGCAAAGCTATAAAAACAAAAAGCAGTCCTCACCTCAGACCTCCATTTAATCAGTGGCAAGAGAGAATAAAAACATAACTCCATATAGAAGACAGATGAATCACTCAACTGAGATAAACTAGAACAGTTGCAAGGCCAAAACTCAGATTTTTCTAGGTTTTAAGTGGGTTGCTTCATTTAAAAAAAAGAAACCTCATGTTTTCAGCTACTCATCTCCACAAATGTACTCATTAACAACACAGAACCCCCGCTCCTCAGTGTCTTAATATAAAGTTAACACAGAAAGCAAAGCCTCAGCATCCACAGTGGAGGGAGGAGGCTGTACCGCAGGGATCTGCACTCTTCAACAGCTTCACCAGTGATTTGAGAAGGCTACAGAGGGGTGAAGTGGCAAAGTTTGCAAAGATAGTTAGTTATTAAGCATAGTCAAACCTTAAAATTGATGAGTTGCACAGATAACTTTTAATACCAAAAGACCAAGTGATAAATGTCAGAATACATACAATATGAAAGAGAACATGGCACAAGGAAAAACATAACCAAAAACCCTGAAAAACTGTAACTGTATGAAGGTTTTGAATTACTCCTCAGCAAATATCCTGGAATCACAGGGGTAGTAATCTGAAAACAAATTAGAAGCATTACCTAATATTCTGTTAAGGAAGAACCAAAATACTTCAACTCTGTAAATCTGTTCTGTGTCAGCCCCTGAATACTCCAAGTACCCACACTCAACCCATCTCGAAAAATACTAAAATGAACTAAAAATGTTGAGAAAGGAACAAGAATAAATCGAAGTCTGGAATGGTTCTTGCACTACAGGAGATCAGAGTCCCAGCTTCCTCCTCAGAAAGAAAGCAACAAAGACATGAGGACATTTGCAAATCTATTCTCAGGCAATAACTTCTCAAGGAACAACTTTTTTCCACACAGTACGTGTTTAGATGATGGGAAATTAATTCTATAATGTACAGATGGACTCAAAATGGGTTTAGAAAGATGCACAGAAGGTGTGGCTACCAGTAGCTGCTAAAACATAATAGTCCTGATACAGCCTCCAGCTAAGAAAATCACTAAAGCCAGACTGTAGAAAGCCAGGACCTCATGCAAGGAAGATGATGCCCAGCACTAAATGTCTCACCCAATACAGCCAGCACTCAAGGTGTCCATCTAGCACAGTCTCTAATGGCAAATACTACGGATATCTGGAGAAGAACAGAGGAACATTACATGTGTAAAGAGTTTTCTACTACATTTAATAATGAAAATTGCATATAATTCACTTCAGATGGGAACTGCTCCCAGAATGATACAGGGAACTATTTTAACATTATGAAGGGTAGAATTTACTTTCACAGGAGAAAGTCTAAAGCATAATCCATTATAAAGGTATAATAAACTTAATATTATCTGTGGCAACGAACAGTGAGTAGGAGAAAGCTGACTAATACAGATAGTTTGCAACATGGTACAAGGGCTGTGTAAAAGGTCAGCTCAAATCTGTGTGATAGTGCTGAAAAACCTTGCCAAACCCACGCATACCCCAGCAATGGTGTCTGTTCCCTGCGTTAGGACACCAGACCTAGCTCTGCTCCTCTGGAGGATGTGACCCATTCCCACCCACCCCATTAGTAAATCAGGAGTTTTGAGGATCATGTGTGACAGAAAACAGGGGTTTTTACAAGGGTTTGATTAGGTATGGCCACACTTCTCATTTTGGACTGCAGGCCTAACATAACCAGCTACATCCAGTTACATTCAAAGCAAACTAAGAAAATGATATAACTGTATTTGCTTTGTGAGGACTTCAAACTAGGGAGCCCAAAAGGGTGTAGAACTGTACTCTTGTGGGGTAGCTCAGATGCTTCCATAGAATGCAACTCACTTAAATCACCCACCTGTGGGTAGATTTCCATAGCTGACCAGTCTGCAGAGCAGCTCTTTTATCAACATATTGCCCTATGTTTAATAACTTCAGGTTTTTTGAAAGGTACAAATATTTTTCTTCTCAACAAATAAGCTTTACAGGGAACTTATTACTCATAATCAAATAGCATCAGTGGTGTGTCTAATCTTACTGCAGCATCATGCACATGTTTGTAATCCAAACAGAGACAGGTGGAATGAAACGCAAGCTTTGCAAGGAAAAGAAAGCTCAAGAAAGTTTATAGAAACATCAGAAGCCTCTTTCTTTTTACTTATGGTCTTCCAGTTTACGTTACCTAAATAAACTGAGCGAAGGTAACAGCTTGGAAGATTTGCAAACAAAACAAGCTGTAAAAAGAAGGGGTAGAAGTCAGGAAAGCTGGGTCAACTCCAATCACCTTGGTTATCTCCATTTTTTGTGACTGTGTAAAAAGAGTTGTTAGTTTCAATCTTGGACTTCCTAGGTAGAGTCACAAGAATCTTCATCTATCCATCCTGGCAGAGAGCAAGTTACACTCTCAACCTAAAAGGCAATTTTCTGGAAAAAAAACCTGAGGAATGTATCACCTCCTGCTAAGGAAGCGTCAGGACAGCCTGATGCTGGAAAAAAGTTTAAGCACCCTGGTACTAACAGTCAAGTCAGAATGGACAAATCCACACAGTAGTTCTTGACTAACTGTAGTTTCATTAGAGGTAGGGCAGAGGCATCAGTGCAAAATATATTTTAAGAAACAAGGACAGAAGTGAAGGCAAGGAGGAAGCAGAGGCAACTTCTGCTTCCTCCATTGCAGCGTTCAGAAGAGAGCCTGAACTGCCACTTTATTGCTCCCAGGGCTAAGGATATGTCTTGACAAAGTATTCTTCAAGGACATGCAAAACACTACAGAAACAGAGAATTTCACTGTGGAATTTATGCACAACAGGTTTTCCTGATACTGCCTCAGCAAGGCATGTTTGTCAGGCGGATGTTCATCACACCCAAACTCAAGTACTGTTTGAAGGCAAGGTTGGGAAAAACATTTTAAACACCAAATTTCACCTTTAAAAGTTCTCATTGTACTTTTTCCATTACAGCTGCCACTTCCTTCTCTTCATTTTCTTTGTCACATTTGTTTCTTCCCCTCCTCTGCAACTGTAGGACACACTTTGAGCACTTGTTTGCCTCTCCCCACCACCAATGAATTTGGCAGTTTTCTAATTTAAGCCCCAGTAGCAGTCAAGATTAGAGCACAAGACCAGGGAAATCTCTCTTAAATGGCAGATTTTCAGAGGAACTAGCGAAAGTTGCACACTTCTGCAGCTTAAAATGCTTCTTAGTATTCTGAAATAAATTCACTTAAGCCTGGAATCAGCATAGCTATTTCCAAGTAGACCATAATCTACTGTTAACAGTAGAAAGCAAAAACCAGATCAAACAGTTAAAATATCACTTACATATTTATGCTGAAGAAGTGTAGATAATAACAGAATACTCAAAATTTGACTGCACATAAGGATTTATAATGGAAAAAGCTACTCAAGCTCAGCAAGAGTTGCAGGGTTTAAAATTTTGAGCCGATTTCTCACAAACCAGAGGGCTGACTAGTTCACACCACAAGCCTTCTGCACTAGCAGAGCTGCTATGATTAGTGGAACCTGCTGGCTCATACATAACTCATGAAGAATTCCCCCCTTTCCTCCCAGGAGAAACAATTTTGCATAACAGCAGCACTTTTTTTCTAACTCCACATGTAAACCTGTAGAGTTTTAGTACAAGTTAGAGCAAGACGTAGGTTAGCTCAATGCAAAAAGCATGAATCCCAGAGACAGATTATTTAAATAAGAGGGTTTAGAGACTAACAGTATAATTACAGTTCAGCTGAACTTAAACAAAAAGAAAGTTTTCTGCTCTCTGCATGAGGTCCAGCTGCAGTGGAGCCAACACACAGTTCACAACAAAGTGTGCGTGCTGACACGAACGCATGCAAAGAAGCTAAATTCAGCAGGTACAAACAGAATAAATACACTGTTAGCTATTCTTTCTGTAATTTATTTATAAAGGTCAGTAATGTTTCAAACCCACAATTATAAATTAATTACTGTGCAGAGGCTGACAATCTACTTCCTAGACAAAAATAGCTGTCCTAACTTTTGCCTTATTCCAGTCATCATCCTGACCTGCCCCCATGGGATCACAGAACCATCTGATTTGATCAATCTGCAGTAACAGGACTGCCTTTGTTTTCACAACCTCAAACAATTGGAGACAAAAGTATCCAAGATCAGGTACAGAAACTCAAGTGAGCAATCATTCCTTATGGGAGGAAAAAAGCCTCTTAGGCTCTTCAAGACATTTTTAAAATGGGCTTTTATTTAGGATCTACAGAAAAACACTGTTCTTTCAGTAAAGAGGGAAATACAGGCTGAGGAAAATTATGAACACAACCATCTAAAATGCAAAATTCAGATGCATCTAGTAACTAATCAGGAAGTACTGTAGAGTAGCATCTGGGTTTCAGGAATATAATAAATATCCTAAAAATAATTATCATGAGCAGTTTTGGAGACAGTCAGTTCACTTTTTGCTCTATTAGAGCTCAGCTGTACAACCCCATGTGTTTAGCACATGTCACCAGGGAAAAACACATTCTTTAAGTTTGCTAAACCAATTCTCACTTGAGTTGTCAGATGGTGGCACCAATCATGCATATAAGACATGGGAACAAGTTCAGGCTTCACTGCAGACAGTCTGCTTCACAACCATTTCTCTATTCCATTTGAACACCTACTCTTATGAGGTGTTACAAGATGACTTCAAAAGTTGAAGGCATGTGCCACTCATCGGCAGTGCTTTAAATACTCAGCAGTGGGGCATGAGCCTAGAACGTGACAAACAAAGTGCAGCTTGAAGCCTGACAGATTGAGATCGACAGCGCTGCTGTTCCATCTTGAAAGATCCGAAATTTGAGGGAAAGGAACAACTTTATATAGCATTCCCCACTCTGTAGCTAATGCAAAGATCCCCCCCCAAAAAAAATCATAGAAAGTCTTCTCCTATCCTGTTTTCTCGCCCGAAGTATCTAAAAATTACATTTTTATTTCTTTGTGTGTATTCTAGACACTTGCCCAGCTTCAGAGATAATGTTAACTGCTACTGCAGGGTGAGCAAAGGAAATGAAAGAGCAAGAACTGCTGTGGGATAGAGCTGCAGATAAGAACTTGTAGAACCAACTACTGCGGTATCAGTTTGCTGATCTGTGTAGAAATGCAGAATGTGTACAAGTCACCTATTCATTTGCATTTTGAATTTAGCAGAATTTTCAGAGAAGCTGAAAACGATAGAGATCAAGCCAGCTTTCCTATCAAAATGCTAAGCAAGTAAAAAAACCCAACCATTGAGACCTAGTGCCTCTTTCCACCAGTGCCTCAGTGAAACAAATTATCACACAAAAACCCCATTTCAAAGTCCGTAAGAGCAGGCATCAGAGGAAGAACAAATACATTTCCTTGATCACTTTTCCACCTAAACATTACATTTACAAGTTACAGTTTCATCTCTCTGGCTAGCACCCATCCCACCAGGACTGAAAGAAGGGAGTGGAGGCAGGGGTGAAGAAGGGAAATAGGCTTATCCTTTGCTAATTAAGACCTCCAGAATAGCCAGCTCAGACATCACACCCCTTGTAACAGTGAGCACAGGCTTAGTATTCATCCATTCATTTTTGATTTCTGGGCACACGGACCTTGTGGAGGTTAGGTAGTTCCTTCCCACAATCCTTCCCCCAAATGTACAGAGAAGTTGGCTAATAAAACACATCCCACCTTCAGATTGTGATAACACATAAGAGAAACAATATTTGAGAAGTTCCTACTAAAATCCTTGGCACTGAAGAGTTGGGTGGGCCAGAAGAATGCAACCTCCTCTACCAGCATCATTTTGTAACACAGATCTCCAACTGTCAGGATGCCAATCAACTAAATTTAAGGTAATCGTGCTTGTCTTCACGATCTTCTGTAATCTTCTGACAGTTTTGTCTTCTGAGACTGCAATATTGATCACATATTAGTGACAAATACCATCGTAATTCAAGGCCATCAGCCAAGGAATGTGACCTAAGTGCACCTTTACAAATCAACCATCACATACAGAGCTGCCGTTCTCAGCTAAACCACAGAATAATGTAGGTTGCAAGAGCCTCTGGAAGTCTTCCAATCCACCCTCCTGTTCAAAGCAAGTCTAATTAGACTAGGGTGCTCAGGAACTTGTCCGGGTATCTCCAAGGATGGGGATTCCACGAATACTCTGGGCAACCTGTTCAATAGCTATTTGACCTGTTTCACTATAAAGCACATGGCGCTTACAATCTGCCTGAATCATTAGTTCAGAAAACTGTTTCTCACATATAAAAATCAAGACCACACTGAGTCCACCTCCTCACAAAAAATGAGGAAAGGTTTTCTTCAGCAAGCCATTAATTTCTGTTCTCCAGCACAGACACTACAACGTAACAGCCAGTGCTGGAGAGGTCAGAGACAAGGGACCAGGAAGAAGAGAGGGGCGACCATGCTCCCCTTGTTTATCGTACTCCTCCCTCTATTCAAAACTGTTCCACTGTATCCAGGCACAGAAAAATGGTTCTCGTGCAGGAACTGAAAATGCCACCTCAGCATCAACTGTTTGCAAACACTCAATCCTCTTAAAGGCTGACAGAAAGAAATGAGTCTGGTGGCAAACAATCATGAGAACAGAACCTGAGGTGACTGTCCAGTGCATGCTCAGAGTAGGGAAAAAAAATTGTCTTTGCTGAATTAAATTATCAAGTGATCAAAATCCTATCAACTAATTCCTTCTTTTAGCACCAAGGGAAGCTGGTTTACGTGTCACACAAAGTGAAAACCCAAAATGAAAGATGATGGCCCTCTATTTAAAACACCATTTCACTCATAAAAAAACCCAAATATGTAAGTGCTCCTGAATTAATTATGCTGGCAACTACTGGGAACAGGAACTTATTCAGTTCTTCCGAAAATCACTTTCCAGCTATGCCCCAACCCTATGACAGAAGAAGGAGAAAGAGGAAATGGAGCAGTGGTCTTGTATTTAAAAAAAGAAAATAAAAAATAGTTCTCACATTCAAGATACTCATGAATATGTTTAGTGTTTCTGTATTAGCCATGCAGAAACGGTTATCAGAGCACCATGGTATTAACTGTACACTTCAGATCAGGTGTAGGAGGAATAGAGAAAAGAAATGATGATGAGATGAGAGAACAAATGATGATTTTTCTCTCCTCTTCCTCCCCAACCCCCCGTCTCCTGTCAAACCACCAGCAAGTATCAGCACACTTTAGGTCTGGATATTTGATGGTTAGCACAAAGGCCAACAAAACTAGAAGCCACTAGAAATACAATAGTTTTTGGGGACATAAAATCTGAGTAACAGAGACTGAAGTTAACTACTCCCAACTTCAACAGACACATCAGGTGAAAGGGGAAAAGACTGGAAAAGCATTATGACAGCTGTCAGCTATTCAAAGTGAAAAACAGTAAATCAAAATTTCAGGTAGGAATCCCTCAATTTCCTTTTTTTCCATTTTTAAATAACAGGCTATCCCAATAGGATGCCAGTCAGTGACAAGTTTTTGTGAAGCAACCACCAGTAAGAACAGTGATCCTAAGAGCTGCAGCACTGTACTGTGATCAGAGGACCCAGAAGGAAGCAGCAACCTTTCCTGTCTCTGGAGGGGGCTCAGCAAGTAGTATTTAGCACATTTTCAAAGTTTAAAGCAAGCTGGCAGCGTGCATCTCCTGAATGGCACCACCACACGCTGCCACAGAACCACCAGACAAAAGGGTACAGGGATCCAGTTTGCTGCCAGGGACACAGAAATCATAGGAGCAGCTTTCGCCGTACAGCGCCCACAAAGAGAAGGCCGAGCACTTTTCCTCTTCACTCAGCTGTTTTACAATTGCAAGCCAAAGGTCAACTATCTTCACTCACTTTTGGAAACCAGCCACAAGATTACTAACAACCAGCTTAATGGCTCCAGTTCAAATGCTATTCAATCAAGCCCTGAATGTGTGGGTATGCAGCAGTAATGGCACCATGACATCATAGGCAAGTTATCTGCTGAAATCAGAGGGCGTCAGACAGTGCACATACATCTCTGCCTTCCCTCCCCACGGAGAGGAACATGAACTTTTAAGGACTGGGAATTAAAGTGTTATAGAATTTGTTCTTTCCTTAGTGTGGCCAAGGCGTAACATTTCTGTGCAAAACAATTTCTCGCTGTCACCATTTATGCCACGGAACTAACTCGACTTGCCAGAGGGGCACCAAGATGGGTGTCTGATAGCAAGATTTAACCAAGTCTTCACTCCACATCAAGTTACATGTGTGCCTCAGCAAGGCATGTATCTAAAGAGCGAAGCATGCAGGTGCATTCAACACATTACAAGTTAATTTTTCTTCCCAATTCATTTGATGGCAGCAGGATTGACCCGATGAATGAGACAGATCACACGAGGCACATGAATGGGATGCCCTGAGATTTCTCAGTCATGAGCAAAGTACCAACAAAACACATCTGCCATGTTGATGGAAATTAATTTCCACAACCTGAAACACATTTGAAGTGAACCAGAATTTCAAAATGACAATGCACGACACCAATTTGTCAGTCTGAGTAAAGTGAGCTGTAACAATTCTAATTGTTGTTGGCTTATTTGCCTGAAATTTGCCATCTTTAGATGGTGAACCTCACCACGCTGCACAGAACTCATCTCAACCATGTGCTGAAGGACTCCTGAAACTTTTGGGGTTTCCACTAACTTTAGTGATAATCTTGAGTAATTTTCCATTTCTACAATTAAGTTCACTTGTTTATGAATATACAAAATTTGTAACCATTTTCAGAATATGAGCTGAAAGGAAATACAGTTTGAAGAACTCTGAGGAAGTGTTCATCTAGGTCTTGTGTAGAGTAGGAAAATCCCTCTCTGTATTCTAGGAAAAACACAAGGATACTGTGGTGTAACAGCATACACACGCCCACGTTTCTACTCTATAATTTTTATCTATGGGATGACATTAAGTGGCTGGGACTCGAACATCTTACGATCAGCAACCGTGCCCTGTGTGCAGTTACAAGTTTTAGCACAAACTAAACTTTCAAAAGTCTAAAAAAAGTTATTTTTCCTTTAATTCCTAGAGGAGTAAATATATTTAAATGAATACAAATTTTACAAGACATTTTTTCATGTTCTTCAGCAAACTTGTATACCAAACTAGATGAAAATAATTAAGAATACGATTTAAAATAAGATAGATTTCATTATACTTATTTTTTCCTTCCTGTTCTGCATTTTCTACAAGCTTACTGTGCTCTCCTTCAGATACACTGTAAAAGCTGAGGGCAACTAGTGGTAACCCAAAATAGAAGAATACAACTCAGGTTAATAAATATAAATTCAAGGTTATTACGGAAAACGTATAAAATTCTGACAGTCTCGAATGTTTAAAAACAGCAAGAGGAAATATTCTGGTAATTTACATCAAAACTGGAATTGAGGTGCACAAGTCTAACAGGCATTTTTAGGCCAGTTATGGACCAGAGGTGTGTAGGATACCTACAAGTGCAATTATTTTAAAAGTTAACAATCTCAAACCAGGATACATTTTTGCAACCTTTACCTACTGATGGCTACACAATATCGCTGCACTTTCAACAAAGCCACAGTTCTGTTATTGAAATATCAGCTATAAAAGACACACATTAAGTTTACATACAAAGGATGTTCTTTTTCCCAGCTTATCTTAAAATAGTAGTTAAACTCAAGCCCTTCCCTGGCAAAAATTTTGAGCAGATGAGTGATCCCACTGAGGTCTGCAGGACTTGTCAGCACACAGAAGTCACAGCCTTGCACCTGCAGGATGGACACCTCACAAAACAGTTTCTACTCAAAGCATTTTAGGAAGCAGCAGCTTAAAATACTTTCATACTAAATACATCACCCTAGGAAGTAAAGCCTAGCTTATACGTTTATGGAGAAATACTGACTCTGAGTGAAACTCCATTAAAACATTCCACAATATGGTTCACATTACTTGGAAGCAACAAAGCTCAGAGCTGTGTTTTACTGTGGCCAAATCACTATGGGCTTTTATATTTTACTCCCCCCAAAAAATAAAATTCTGGGCTTGTTCCATGTGCCCATTTTTTAAAAACAATGTTTTATAAATTCAAACATTTTTCAAATTCCTCTAGTATAGCCCAGATCAAGCCTAAAAAGCCTTTGATGTATTCAAATCAAAGAATTATAGACCAAAACTCCTCTAGTGCACTCCAACATCCACTTACATCTGCACAGACCCATTAAAGATTCAGCCACAAGCTTATCACTGGAGTTCATCGGGACTGAAGATAAAACTCAGCCCCAATATTCAACAGCCTGATGCTAGGAGATTATCTACTGAGAAATAATCTAATCACTGTTCTTTGATACTGGAATCCTTGGCAGAGGCAAGGGAAAGGAATATCAAACAGATCTTGATTACTTTAAGGGGTTTCCTCTCTCAGAAGGGAATTCAGCACAGAGATTGTCTGGTACTTCTGCTTATTTGCTACCATTTTTACAGCTAAGTTTTCAAATATTCCAATCTCAGAAGAGAGAAATCAGAGACTCTGGGGGGCATGCTTAGCTCAGGAACAAAACAGCCTCTCCTGCTCTTAAAGAGGTCACGCTGGGGGTGAGGAAATATCGAAGTACCCCATTAAAGGGAGATGGAGTGGGCTGGGGAGGCAAGAGAGGTCAGATCCGATGGGCAGGAAGGGGCTCCCGGGAGAGGCTGAACGCCGAGGGCCAAGGAGGGGACTCCCCAGCCCCTACCCTCGCTTACCTTAAGGACATCCCCCCGTTTGAAGCTCAGCTCGTCGTCCGCGGTGGCTTTGAAGTCGTACTTGGCGATGGCTTCCATGCTGGGGCTGCCGCAGGGCGCTGGGCAGGAAGCGCTCCCGAGGCCTCCGCTGCTCCCGCGGCGGCTCCCGGCTCGGCCCGACCGCGGCCCGGCTCCCTCTGAGGCGCCGGCCCCGTCTCTCACATACAGGGAGGCCGGGGGACGATCCGCCCTAGGGGAGGGGGAGGAGGAGGAAGAGACGGGCCATTAGGGGAAGTGGCACGGATCGATGGCCGGGGCCGCGCCCAGGGCCGCTCCCTCCGCCCGGCGCGGCGCGGCCGCCGCTTCCTCCCGCC
>VZRW01014087.1:117108-214329 GCA_013398125.1 Aegotheles bennettii
CCTCGGAGGGGTCCCCGCGCCGGCCGGGGGCTGCTCGCCATGGCGGGGGAGGCCCGAGGCTGAGCCGGCGGCGGTCCCGAGCGCTGCCTCCATCCCTCATTGGCACCGTTCCCTCAGACACCTCCCCCGGCGTTACCCAGCGCCTCACGAGGGAGGCGAATTAAAAAAACACCCAAAAAAGGGCGCTCCGCACGTGTGAGGGCTCCGCGCTCCCGGCGGGGCTCCCCCCGGCCCAGGGGCAGGCTCCGCCTCGCACCGCATCCCCCGGGCACCGGCCCCGGCGGGTCCCTCAGCCCCGAGCCCCGGCTGTGGCTTTGCCCGGTGCACGGGGGCTGCGGGGGCGATCCCAAACCCGACAGAACCCCCCCGAGTTTGCCTGGATCCCCCGCGAGCTCGGGCTGCAGCCCCGGCTCGGGCAGTTGCTCTGTGCTGCTCCGCTCGGGCTCCTACCTCCCCGCAGCCGACAGCAGAAGTTGGTGGCACACTTCATCCCTCCACACACGTCCACTTGTTCTGTTTCTAAAAGCTGGGATCCACGTAGTCCTGGGGTTACACTCCTGCTGTTTGTCCACTGTTCAGGAGCATTCCCCTATCAGCATGACCCAGGCCATCATTGATAAGAAAAGGCCTAAAAATCCCAGTTAACAACCCCATTACATAAAGCACCAGAAGTTTGTCCTAGCTGATGCTATCTACCCAGAAGATAGCTGGAGAGGAAGGGAAGGAGCAGATTCTGGTCCAGTTACCCATTTAAGCCTCACTGAGTTTTCACAGGACAGCTTGTGCCACAGCAGAGTTTATTCAATCAGCATTACCAGCCTTAAAAGCTACCAGGGTGGCAGCAGATCAGCCTGAGCACCCATCCATCCATCTCCCTGAGGCACCTACCAAGCAGTATGTATTTCTACTTTTTCTGAGAAAAGGAAGCTGCCATGGCATGCTTGTCTAAAATGCTATTACTTCCCCCGGAATAAAGTTTCTGGTTGAGCAGACAGCTCACACACCATGAGATACAACAGTGTAGTAGTGCATGATCTCTAGAAAACACATAAGGTTCCTTAGGAATGCAAGTTTCTGTCTAAACAAGCTTACTTAGCAGCTGCTGTACTGCATTACACTACAGGGCTTGATCAAATACAACAAAACATGAATAACCTAGCAAACAAACCAGATTTACTTTCTAAGAAGCCTGCTTAATACAGGCATGGATATAAATACCTGTACTGTGCTGGGTTTATGCAAGGTATCTTTTGTTCTTTAGTGCTTTGTGTTGCTTTGTTGTCTTTTACTCAAGCACATCAAAACACTCTACATAATACTCAACTGTGACCTTTTAAATAAAAACATCACCAACTATTTTTATCTGGAGAAGATTAAGATATTGGTGCTTTTAGCCTGGGTTGAAAAAAAAAACAAGTGGAACCAAGAAAACAAACCTCCTCCTTCCTCCAGTCTTCTCATTGCTACTGTCACTGTTAAGTTGCTGTATCTCTGAGGCCACTCTTGCTCCTGTTAGAGTCCTACCCAAACCAACTGCTGGAACCCACAGCAACCACCCGCAGACCAAGCTGCTCTAGGCAGAAGGGCAGCCCTCTGGAAAGAGCCTTTATATCCCCCTGTGAGTGGGCGGGACTAGCCAGGAGCAGGGCCAGGGACCACCCAAAAGGCAAGCCCTGCTGGAGGGTTGGCCAACAAGAGAGTCCTGCTGGGGCTTGGGCAGCATCGTCCTGCTCCCAGGGAGCAGGATTTGCTTTGGGTTGCTTGGGTTAACATCTGTGATAATGTATGGGACCATTTGAAGGTTGAGTAGGGTACTTTGGATCTCTGTCCAGAACATGTGAATAAATAGTGGTGAGAAGTTCTTAAGGAGCTGCAGAGAGCTCCTCTGTTTCCCTTTCACAGTAGGGTGAGTCAGCTCACTGCCCTATTTCTAGGCACAGTTAATCATACAAATGTTCATCATTTTACTTTCATGGAGCTTGTTGTGAGAATAGTAAAATACACAACCTGCCTTTTCTATGTGAGGGCTGGGCTTTGCTTTGAATGAATGGGTGAGCTTGATCTTGTTAATGGCCTTCAGGTGCTGGGCCTGCTTTGGGAAACTCCCAGGAAACACCTCCCTGTCAGCATGACATTTATTAGATACCTCCAAATGGCAAACACTGGTGTAGGAGTGTTTCTGCCCAGATTTACTATAAACAACTATGCACATAACTCCCTTATTTATAAACTGAAGAGAGAAAGCTCTGCTTTTATATGTGAGTCAGTGTACATCAGAAAACTGATTTGCTAGAAGGTCCTATAAATACAACACAAGCTTTCTTATTTCATTTTGGCCTGCTGCCTTTTAGTGGTTTTCTAGCATTTCAGGATTATTTTTTTTAATGGAGGTAGTTCTACAATCCTGGTTACCATAATAACCAGTATCACCATGGTGAATGACAGCTGTGAATTCTCCATACACTTGCTGTACAATGTTTTAGTTGTCATTTAAGGCACTAAGCCACAAAGCAGATGATGTCTCATCGCTCTGCAGAAGCTGGATGCACCCTTTAAACTTTCAGAATTCTGCTTTTTGTTGTATTTTTCACTTTGATCCAGGCTGAGTACACACTGTGTCTTTCTCTGGCAGACCCAGAGTACCTGAAGCAGAAAAGATAAAGCAATCCTTTAATTCTCAAACACTCTTTTTAATTATTTTTTTAAATCAAGAAAGGAAAAATGAACACAGCATTTTATTGTACCTTTATTTGAAACAGTATTGGCCTCTGTGGAAGCAGTAAGGTGGACTAAGCTAGTTTGATCATTCTTTTGATCATATCCATCATTTACTTCTCAGCTCACCAGAACAAAATTAAAAATAAATGTGTTGTTTCCATTTTCTAGCATCTTGTTTTACCGATCTTAATCTTGCAAGTAAACCGATGATCTGACTCTGACAAGTGTTCCTGTGCTATTTCCTACTCCCCTTCTCCCTCCGTGTTCCTCAGCTTTCTTTTTAAGCTGCCACTGTCCCTTGAAACAAATGTAATGAAGAAAGAAGAAAGGAGTCAGAGATATTTTTTATTGGAAAACTCTCAGCAAGTAAGATTTAAACAAACTGATTCCACCCCCAAAAGGCACACTTGTCAGTTGGAATACAACTAAATTCAAGTTTAATCCTGTTCCTGATTCATGGTAGGATAGATCTAATTCCTGTCATTTAACAAGGCAAGCAGAGCCTGTGTGCAATACACTCCTGGTTCTTCACAGCCATGTGCAGCTGACATACTTGACCACTACTGAGCTGATAATACTTAGCACATATACAACACTAATTCAGAAGCTCTCACTCACAGATACTAATTTACTTCACAGTTTCTCTCTGAAGCAGATACGCATATCCCTATCTATAATCTAGAGTTATAAGGCAGGGAATGTTTAGCTGGCCCAAATTTTGACAAGTTTTTTCACAAGCAGACACTGAAGCCAAGAAGTGTGGCTGCCAGCTCCCTTGTAATTATTCTCTGCTCTCAGTGGGTCTCAAAGCAATTGAGACTATCACTTGGTGCACCTTTGGAAGCCCAAATGTGCCCATGTTGCAAATTGTCAGGCAGACATCAGCTACTCGTGAGTAGGAAGACCGTATGGTTCTGCTGATATCAAAACAATCAGCTCTAATCTAAGCTGTTTTCTCCAAGGCAGCTGCTTTTTTTGTTATTATCCATTCCCCCGTGTTTCTATTCTTGGTGACAGATCAGGCTTCTCTTCTTGAGGAATTCACTTTTGGCAGCAAGAGAAGTTCAGATTCCCCACCATTTTCATAGAGCAATCTTATGTTGGGAATTTTCAGTAAATGACATGAAAGCAGCAGTGACTGAACACTTCAGGGAAAACAGTATCATTAGGTTGATTTATTTTTCTCCCTAAAGACTTGCAGCTTCTGAAACACATTTTTCTTTCCAAGTGTCTATAGGTTGTGTGGTTATCTGATCTTTCTGTTTTGCTAGTTGTTGTCTAGGTGCTGTATGTCATGCATCATGCTGTATGGTTTCTTACTAAATTTCAACACTGATACCTCATACTGATGTCGGGAGGTTTGTTAAGTTGACAGTCCTGCCTATAGAATTCAAGAACTGCTTCAGCTTCGTTGTGTGAAGCCGTTTTCTGAGTGCTTGCAAGGCCTCTGCAATGCATGTGAGGTTTTTAGGTGGTATAACATAATTCTTGCCATATTCTCGCAGACTTTCTATTTTGATAAATTATGCATTTGAAGGAAAGCATGCAAATCACATTTCAGATGGCTCCAGTGCCAGTCCTGGTGCAGAAATTGGGGGGGAATGGTTTATCATTATCACTTGTCTTTGCTTTTGGCTTCAGTTATCCTAATACTAAGATATCCCAACCTATCTAGGATTAGCTGTGTTTGAAATTCTTGATTCTAAATTAAAACCCTTTTTTGAAACTTTGAAAAATGAAATATTCTGCTTGTTTTCTATATCCAGACTGGTACAGGAGAGACCTGGCTTCTTGCCTTCTCTGTGAAATGTCTACAATCTGACCATTGTTGGCTCCTTCAATTGGGGGGGTGTGAGAGAAACTGAACTGCTTCTGGGTTTCAGGTCAGTTTGTTCAAATTTTGGAGAAGCCCTGAGCATGTGTGATGATGCAGCAGTGCTTCATGCACCACTGATTACTGTTAGAAGTTCTTGTTCTATTGTTCAATGTAACACCTTTTGAATTTTTCTAGGTAGAGAATATTCACTCTTTCCAACCAATCTTCCAGCTTTTTAGCAGCCTTATTGCGTATCCTGCTTTCTAGCACCGAAGGACCTCAGGGTGGTATTCCTAAACATGTGGATATGTGCCTTGAACTTTAAGGAATGGTGTGTTTTCAGGATCACATTTCAGTTTGCTGCCTAAAACAATGTCACTCAGGGCAGCGCAGCAAATCCTGCCTCCTGCCCAGCTGCCTGCCTGCATGACCCCCTGCCCTCCAGCCAGAGCCACCCACTGCTGCTAATGATACAGGCTCCATGGGATTAGCACAAACAGCCTGGGATGTTTTTTCCTGTTCTGCTTTTGTGACTCTGGCTTCCCAGTTACCCGGTTGTGTCGTGAGTAATTATGCTTCTGAAGTCCAGATCCAGAGAGAAACTCAAGAGCTTAACTTTTGTTTGAATGAGTGAGAGCACAGTGTATAAATCCTTCAGTAGATCTACTAATAAATCTTCTGTTGGAGTGGAGTAAAAAGAAGAATCATGGATTTATTTCTTTTATTGTTAGTGATAATTTTCTCCTTATAATCACCATGTCTTGCCTTCCGCTATATTGAAGTCTCTCTCAAGTTAAAGGCAAGATACTGAGGCTCTAAGCTGCTGTGTGCAAGCACACAAAGTTCATTTTCCTCTTTCCCATTCCCAGCCCTCTTTGTCAGCTTCGCTCCAGTAACTTTGTCTTATCCTCTCTTTGCCATTGCTAATTGGCCTGGTGGGTATGCGAAGTGGCTGAAAATAGCTCCGTTCCCTTGGTGTGTGCACATTGACAAGGGTCGCAGAACAGAAAAGTAGGGCAGACTCCAGACTTGTGGCTCATGCCAGCCTGCTGTCAGCCAAAAAATGGCACTTGCAGGTGCTGGTTGCTGTACTGCAAGCAGTTCTTCAATAACCAGCAGCCTGAAGACTGAATGCTTGCTGCTTCCCGGAGTGCAGGTGCAGGACTTGCCTGCATGAGAGGAGATACTGGCATTCAGCATGGGCAGCAGTGGCTTTCTGAGTAAGCTTTGGATGCCTTTTGTTTTCCTTGAATTGATGTACTGTAGTGCTGTAGGTGACTGCCACAAGGATAGGATCTCCAGAATCCTCCTTCTTTGAGGAAGGCAGTATGGTATAGACCATAAATTCCAGCTGGCAAGCGTCAGTCCTGTTGTCTCTAGGAAATGTGTGGGTGGCTTGAATTAATTTGCAGATCTAGCTGCTTCCTTGTTTGTTTGGTTTGACAAGAAGTATATGTCCAAGCCCTGAGTTTATGAGTGCTACTAAAAAATAAGAGATTTACTAGCCAACAAAAAGGCTTTCCCAAGATCAGTCATGGCATAATCTTATAATATCTCATTGTGTTTATATATAGGATAATCCTCTGGAGCAATGTACAGATCCTTTGTTTTGACCAGAAAAGACATTTTGCATATGTAGAAGGAGAACAAATCTGTGCCATAGGAGATCAAGGGGGAGATGGGCTAGAAGGATGTGAGTTCCAGAGCTGCTTCCTACCTCAGTTCTGTCAAGAGTCCCAGTTTTGTGAAAAAGAAAAAAAAACAAAACAAAACAAAAAAGCCTAGATCCCTGGTAATCTAATTGCTTTTATGACTTCTGGCCTATTTAATGGTGGTCAGGTACATGCTCAGCCCAGCAGCACAGCCTCATCAAAGATTGCACGTGTTGTTCAGCAAATGGAAGAATCATTACTGCAGGCTCAATTAGAGATTAGCTGGACAAAGCTCCTGGTAGATAAGAATAGCAAGACAAATAGCCATGGGTGACAGCATGCTCCAACACCTGGTGGAATCCAGCATTTTTGCAGCATTTTTTTGGAAGCTTGCCCAAAAGTGTGTCAGGACTGCAACAATACTCTTACTCTGATCTGCAGGGAACTTGATTCATCTACTGCTGCCAGTTTTGGGGGGAATTTAAGCTAATGGGATCAGTTATGAGTAAGAAGAGGGTTGATGTACTGTCAGAAGCACGTTCAGTTCCCCAGTTCTACTTCTTTTAAAGACCAGTCCTGTAATTTGAATGTTGTGAATTTCATCACTTTCTTGTCCTAAACGGAGTGACATGGAGACATTGACTGCTTCCCCTTCTGTTTCCACAGATGTTGATGTGATAAGTATAACCAAGCTCATCTCTACCTAGGAGTCTTTCTCCCCTGAGGTGCAATCCCCTTTTGCTGGACATGCTTACAGAACTGCATAGCCATGGACCTCAAGGAGAAGTGTCAGGTAAGTTTCCTGATAAGGGTCATGCCCAACTTAAATGTTGAGTCCTTTTAATTGTCTTGCATGATTTTGGGTTAAGATTCACCATTTGGCATTATTATGTGATGGTATCACATGGGTAAATATCAACGTTGAGAGTTCTGTCACCTTCACATTTCTAGAGCTGTACATGCCTGTATCAGTAGGTAAGTCCTTTGCACCATGGTGGAACAACATAGGTGAAATATGTGCTGTCACATATGCTGTGTCTTTCGTGAGGTTTAAGGTAGGGCTTCAGTCCCCTGAACGTTTAGCTTGGCTTTATTTGAGAGGCTGAATTCACTGAGAAGATTTTTTAAATAAACTAAGGTAATTAAATCATCTGAGTCCAGTTTTTCTGATGAGAAGTGTATGCATTTCCTGGGCAATTGCTTGTCTTTCTAGGACATGCTGCAGAACATTATTTCTAGATCTGGTTTAGAAAGTGCCAGATAAGTCTAGATATTGTACGGAGGGGCAGTCTGTCTCTTGCTATCTTGCTGTGCTTTGAGCTTCAAAGGAAAAAGAAGAGAAGGAGATCTTCATGAATAGCTGCTATAGAAGCTAAAAAAGAATATCTGCTGTGACTGACAGGAGACTGTTAACTTGGCATAGGTTACTACTTCCCCAAAGTAAAATGATTTTGATCTTTTCAGTGAGTAGTCTTCTGGTCGCTTACCTCTTAGCCATGTTTCAGCAGCCACCTGATTATTAAATGTACTTCTCACTCAAAAGAGTTAACTGGTCCTTATTCTGGATCCCGGACAGAAATAGGACAGGTATTTTGAGACCAGTGAAGAACGTTATACCTGCCAAGCTCTCAGCTGGCTCTGCTGAGAGAACACTCTTGGCTTTCCGTGTTGGTGTCCGTCTCTCCATCACACTGCAAGCTTTGTCTGCCAGATCATGTTTGCTGTCTCTGTTATTCTGAGTGCATCCCTTTCTTGCCGTTTCGATCCAGTGCTTCCAGCATCAAGAAATGGTTCTAGTGCAAAGTACCTGTTAGATAATCACCTAGACCACACATCACAGCAGCTCTTGCACTTGCCTACTAGACTTTTTATTTGCTGGGTTTTTGGCTCTGTACTGTGCAAGACCAGGCAGGTCTGTGTTGACTCATGCCTGAACCTCTCGCTGCTATTGTCCTCAGAGGATGTTGTTTGAACTATGTTGTTTTATATCAAATTACTGTATTACTATGGAGGTAACACTCCAATGAGGATAATTACCTATTTATTCTCTTGTTAATGACATCAGGGGCTAATCTGGTATTGATCATTTTAAGAGATGACGCAATTCCCATTTTATACAGGGGTGTGTTCTGTGTAGGATCTGAGAGCACCAACACTGGCATTGCTGCAGCCATGGTAGAGCACAGTTGTAATAGAACTTCAAAAGGCCTGTTATAGGAGAGTGTCTTGCACAAGGAGATCACTGGGAATCATGGTGTACTAGTCTGGACCTCTCCTGACTTACTGAAGTTTTTTCTTTCTCCTTTCTGAATGGGGATTAATAATGAAGGCAAAAAACCACCACTTTTCAATATCAATTAAAATATATAATTGATATATACAGCTGCATTTATGACTTCTGATTCTGAGGAAAGACAGTGGTTTTATTCTTGTTAGCAGTATGTTACTTGGTGTTAAGGAGTTTGTTCCCATTTTTTTTCAACACTGCAGATCCTTGTTTCCACCCTTTAAGGTGGAATCCATCTTATTTTCAAAGTGAAGGACTTGGACACATATCTGCTGATAAGGGAACAAATTAACCTGCTGTGTAACCTCAGCAGTAAATTTGATGTGCTAGGTTTATTTTTAAATGCTAAAAATAAAATGAACTGAAGTGAAAACATTGGTCCCAAATCTATTTGAAAGCAATCTCTTTGGTATAATGTATGTGTGTGATGAAGAGTTAGCACTCCTGGAACAGGAGACATGCTCAGAGCACTGCTGCAGCACAGACATCTGTCACTCAGAAGATGAGAGACTTGTCCTCTGGCTCCAGTCAGCTAATACAGTTCCGTTGGCAGAAATGGCTGAGGATCAGAGTATGTCAGGTGTAATGTAGACTGCCTTCCAGTTTTTGCCAGGAGCCAGACACTGCAGAGAAAGGCAGAGAGTATTTTAGGAGCAGTGCCAAAACCTTGTGAATTTAAATGTGCTGGTATCTTGTTCTGTCCCCTCTTCTCCTGACTTTTTAATTTTCTGTGTATTTCTGTGGTGAATTTAATGCTTGCGAAAGGTGCCAGAATCTCTGCTCCAAGACTCACACAGCATATACCAAGACAGACAGTGGCATGGATTGCAACAGGACAGTGTGAGACTGCTGAGTTTGAGTTACTTTAGACACAGGCTGTGTTTGCAGGAGCACCAGCTATTAAAAATTACTGACATCACCCACACCACAGTTACCAATAACAACTGAGCTGTATCATCCCAGTGTAATTGCTGCAGCCTGGATACAGCACTGTGCCTCCTGGCCAGAGCCTGGGAATGCATTTGGGGAGCCTGTGCTGTACTCCACATTGCTCTGGCTACAGCACTGTTGGTCCTGAGCCATCTTGCTCCAGGATGCCTAACGAGCTGCAGTCCTACCTTTGGACTGAAAAGTAGCCCAAGCTTTTTACCTCTTCTCATCTTGCCAGTAACTGTATCTCTGTTTTTATTCCCTGCTGTTCTCTACAACCTCAGCTCTTCTTCCAAAGGCTTTTTCACAATCTGATCCTTTTTCCACAGGCATTTCTTGTATATGCTGCAGTTTCTGTATGGGTCTCAGTCCCTGCCTTTGAACTGAGACTTTTATTTCAATCCACAGTTTTATCTTCATATCTCAAGTTTACAGCTTCTGCCCTTTCATTCTGTTATTTAATGCACAAATGCACATCTAGATGCAATTTATAATACCAGCTGGTATCAGGAGCAAGCTGCATGGTACAAAGTACTGCCCTACCCAAAACACTTCAGAGCAAGGTCTCTCAACAGTGGGGTAAACAAGAAGAGGCAATTTGATCCATTTACATGGTGTTCATGACTGAAGCTGGAGTTGCAGGGCTAGAAGGAAGTTATGTTGGGACCTGTTAACTGCATGAAGCTCAAGGGTTACTGCTGGTATTGCACTGTCATGGGCAAGTTGTTTTATTCACGTTCATTCGAGTCTCCAGAAGGTGCAGAGCCATGGGAAGCAGCTCAGCAAGCACTAAGATAGGAAGGGGCTTATACACCTCTGATGTGTGAGAGTTTGCAGATTCTAACCCCATGTTGTTGTTGTTGATCCCTTCTTTTCTCTCCTTAATTTTTTTCTTTGTGTTGAAGTGAATAGGTGAGTAGTTTTTTAACAGCAAAAGAGGAAAGAAGGAAAAATTTTGCCATTAGGACATTTTGTTCCTCTCTGCGGTTTAAAATTGTTGTCTAGGTAACAAAATGCCCTACAGAAGGATGAAGGATGGCTTGCCTGTTTCTCCCTCGCTTTCTCCTCGAGTGACATTAAATGCAGCATCTCCTTCCCTTCAGCTTTGGCTTTAAGAGCTTTGTGAGGTTACATACTGATGTGCAACAACTCAGTGCTGGCACAGAGGGGAGGTTCTTTCAGGAATTGTCTTAGATCTAGCCTGCATTGGGTTTACTGTAAATACGGACACCTCTTAATCTCTGCACTTCTGGCTTTGAACTCATATGGGCTGTGACTATTGAGGCATCTGAATCTTGGGGAAGGGAAAGAAGTGAAGAGCTTGGCCAGGAATGGTGGGCAAATCCTGACACCTGTGCGTGGTCTCCAAAGCTACATGGCACGCTGAGACTGGAAGCCTTTCCAGTGTCCGTCTGTTCCAGGCTGTAGCCCTTGGCAAGCTATTGACGTGGTTCTTGGCTGGGCCAGTTCTTTACCCCTTTCTGTGTGGAATGAAAGCAATTGGTTTAGTGATTGCTTTGCAGAACTGGGAAGCCTCAGACAGAATTAGGACAGCGCTGAAGTAGAAGCTATATAAAAACCCACTTATAAAGGTGCTTCCCTCCAACAATGAGAAGGGAGTGTTGCTGTAAAAGATGAGAATGAGAGCGAAGGCTCATTCCTTCTTCATCTCCAAAGGCCTTTTTGTCCCATTACCTGTTGTCCCTGCCTACACTAATCCTTTGCCTTCTCTGTGCCACTGCCCAGGTGCCAGTAAAGGGGGAGCCCCAGGAGTGGTGCGTGGCTATGAGGACTTTACGTGCACCTTTCGGTTTAGATTGTGTGGCTCAGGGTGTGTGAATACTGGATGCTGAGAGGGGCTTTTTCTGCCTTCTCTATCAACCAGAGAAGAGGGAGGGAACACTTCAGACTGGATCTGTAAACACCTCAACTTGTGTAAGCAGCAAATGCTTATATTTTTAAATTGAGGTGGACTCCAAACCTGTGGAGTCATCTGGAAGACTCTTCTAGATTTAAGTAGGGGAGTTAGTATTCCTGGGTCTCTCTGTCTCAATATAGTCTTTTTTCTTGCCTCCTCAGGTGTTCCTTCCTCTGTAGTATATTTTATAGCACTTTGTCCTGTCTAATTTGCCATCTGTTTTTCCACAGACCCCTGTCTGTCAGCATCAGCCCTTACTGTGCATACATATGCATCGCTACAGGCAGGGAACCCAGGGATTCTGGCTGTGTCGGCTCCATCTGATGAATGGGCCATTCTTAGAGACATCTGGTGCTATCCTGGGCAAACTTTCTTCTCTCTCTGCCTTTCCCCCCCCTGCTTTCTGTCCCTCATCCCCCACCCCCATCCACCGCCTCCTTGCTGGATCTGCAGCGTGACTGGAAACAGGCTGAATTAATCAGCAGACTGGTGCTTCACTCTGCTGCTTCTGTCTCATTCTCTGCAGCGCTGGGCTCTGCACAGTCTTGCTCTCCCTCTCTCCCTGCTCTCTCACTTTTGGAGGGCAGCAGCAGTGCAAGTTGCTGGGGAAGTGGTGCAGGAATTTAGCCCAGATGATCTTCAAGCAGTCTGATCTCTGGATCCCCCACCAAGGCAAATGCCGCAAAGTAAGTTTCTCTCCCTTAACATTTAAATTCAAAATGGCTTTCCCTCTCTCCCTCCCCAGCCTGCATCCTGCCTGATGTGATGGTGCATCAAGAGCTTTGAGGTTTTGGGGAAGGAGGCTATGGCAGAACATGATACAGTGAATGATTATTTTAGCTAGAGGATGTCTTGGTGCTGGAGGTGATGGGGAAAGAAGCTGTTTTAAACTGCAGATTTAACCCTAGAACCAACAGGAGGTGCCAAAACCTGATTTTAGCTACTGACTCCTGCATTGCTGCCCTTCTGCCTCATAACTTCAGTTTATCTTTTTCTTCTATGTGCTTTGATTTGTAGCTGTTGAACCTCCTTATCTCTTTAAAACCTCTCACAGTGCACCTGCTAGGCTGTATCGTAGTTTTAGCCCCAAAAGTCTTCAGATAAAGAAGTGGGGATGAGAAGGAAACTAAGCGGGGAATGAAAGATGTGCTGAAGTTCTGTGGATTTCTGAGCATTGCTGGCCTCTGGGAGGGGATCAGCATCCTCTGGAGTAAGATCTGCATTGGCATAAAGCAGTATGCTGTGTTGAAGCCAGAATAAATATGGACCCCTAGCTGCTCTCTGAACTTAGAGCAATACTGTCACTGGATAAATTACAGTAATTAAAGCCTGAAAATTGCACAGTACAGGTAAGCTTCAAAGCACTGCATAAACACTGCCTCATCCTGCCAGCAGCCTGGTGGAGCAGGTAACTATGCTTGGGGATTTGCTGCTGCAAACAGGTCTGAAGAGACAGACTGGGGAATGTGCAGTTCAGAACTGGGCTGTTACCTGGGGAGCGGGCGCCTCTTTCTCTGCCGTTGAGCTGCTACTAACTGTGGGAACAACAAAGCATTGGGCTTTGCATTACCCGTTTGGAAAAGTTGATTGTGCCTGTTGGCATCTTACTCTGTGCTTTACAGAGGGCATAAAACTTGAATGTCATTGTCTGGATTAAAGTGGACTTTGTTCACACCAAAATGCAGTGGTGGTTCAGGTGGCTGATGAGGGTTGCTTTGGCCAGAGCTCTCGGAGATCTGTGCTCCTGCAGCTGTGTCACTTTGCAGTGTAAGTCTGCAGGCCCTGTTTGTGATGAGCTGCAGGGAGCCTCAAAGCTGAGTCCACACTGGATTCCCCACAGGCACCCAGTTGCCAAGCTGGGAGGGGGCCCTTTTGTCCAGGGCAGGGGGAGGTCTGGGCTGCCTTTCACACTGTTGCTGCAGGTGGAGGAAGGAGACAGTTGTTGACTATTGCTCTGTCCATTAATTAGGGCACTGCTGTGCTGAAGACTTTGCTTATTTCATTTGATTTGAGACCACCAACAGCTAAGCCATGGCTGCCAAGCACACATCAGGTGGTGGTTAAACCAAGTTTAATAGCTGTGTTCGTTGTGCCTTCTGGTACCTTTCCCAGCATGTCCAGTTTTAAAGGCAGTGGTCCCCACAGAGCCGTGATCTGCTTGATGGAGCTGCCTGAATTGTGAAGATTTGAACATATTTTTCTTGTTTTTTGTGCTCTCCAGTAGTGTTCAGGTGGGTTGGTGGATGTTATAATCATCACAACGCCTACAGTTGGTAGGGAGTTGGGAGTCCCATTTTAGAGATGAGAAACTAAGGTGCAGAGGAGCATTGATTTTCACAGTCAGGCAGAAAACTGTGGCAGAAGGAAGAACAGAATCCAGCTGTCCTGATGGATAGTTTACAGTCTTATTCAAAAGATCATCCTGTTGAGTAGGAATGTGTCAGGGTCAGGCTTCATGTAGCACTCTTGCTAGAAGTCAGGGATCAGATGTCTTTTGAAAAGTAACCAGGTGAGCACTAAGAAAGATAAAAAGCATAACTGGGGCCAAGGATGTAGGTAGTAAAGAGAAACTTTTGCCCAGAGTAGCCTACACATTGGCTTTGCTGGCTACATCTCTGCTGTTTTGTGGCATGGATGTGCCATTTCAGGCAGTCTGAGCACTAACCGCAGCCACAGTTGGGCAGAGCTGTAGGATGCTGGTGCAAGATGTGCTTTAGAACAAGAAGAAATCCCTCTCTAGCATTAGCCTTCTGTAAGAAGTGTTGCCTGGAGAAATTGTGTCTGTCATGGGTCTAATGTGCCATCCTCTCTGATGAGACCCGAAAAAGCCCACTATGTGTCATAGTGTGCCTTATCCTGAGCCAGAATCTGATTGCAGTACTGAATGCAAATACAGTTGGTGGAGTTACTCCTTCTCATGTGTTTTTGAAACTGTGAATAATGCTTCCATTCCAGGAGGTGTAATCCCTGAAATAGATTAACAGCATGCAAAATGTCATTGTATACATTCTGGCCTCTGCTTGTTTGTTCTTCTGGAAGGAAGGAGCAAGACCTCTATCTTTTATCTTATCAGATAGCAGAGAGTGTGAGAATAGCTCATGAACTTTTAAGATATTCTTGAATTGTTCTGTGTGTAAAAGAACAGGATGGGAATTTTAGTGGGACAGATCAGGAGCTGTGTGAGGATGAAGGTGGGCTGCAGGAAGCAGACATGACTAGGTGTGATGCTCAAGAACAACTTCACATTATGGGAGGAAAAATCAGAAGACAACCACACTTTTTCTGTCAATCTGAAAATGTTCCTGCAACCCATGAGGAAGGCAAGGGAAACCTTTTTGCTGTGAGCCACGCAAGGCTACAGATTTAAACAAGCTCCTGGATTATTGGGTATTTGCCAGTTAATTTCCCCTGGTGGAACAGGGCCAACTGAAAGGAGAAGGCAAAGCCAAGTCTACAGATTCTGTGGCTCCCTATCTCCTAGCTCTGAGCTGTTTCTTGTCTCCTTCCTGAAGAGCCAAACGAGCTCCTAAAACTGTATCGTTGCTCGATCCAGCTTGGGTTCCCTTTCTCTGATGTTTGCAGGCAAACTAAGCAGTAATTTAACATTTAGGATATTTACTGAAAGTGGAGAAAAGTGGAGCCCATTCATGCTATCTTGTCATCTTCCTGTCCAGTCCATGTCTCAGTGGATTCCATTCCCTCTAGAAAATTAAATCACATGTACAAAAACATTTCCTGCACTGTGTGCTTTCTCCTTAACAGCCATCCTGCAGATTATGACCCAGAGAGACACATTATCATCTGCAAGGCAGAAGGTTGCCATCATCCTGTGTTTACCTGGCTTCAGTCACGCCTCTCGCACTAGGGCTGGGATAGCCAGGGCAGGGGTCAGCTCTGGAAGAGCCGTAAGTGCACTTAGAGGCTCCTGTGCTCTCCAGCCTCTCGGGGCAAAGGAGGAAGCAACTGCTCATTTTTCTCCTCAGGACATTTTTCCTTTAGGCATGGGTGAAAGTACAGCCTTTTAAAATGCCTGCTGATACCCACCAGGGCTTTGCTTTCACTGCAACATGGCATTTACTGTTTGTTTTTTCTCTTTTTTTTTCCTTATCCTTCAGAGGAAACCCTATGCTGAGGCAGCTGGGTGGGAAGATGGCTTGCTGTTTATGTTTTGACTTGAGAATTAGCGGATTACTCTTTGAATGCAACTTTCTGAAGCAAAGATGTGTGTGTGTTGAGGTTTTTATTAATGAACTGGCACCTCCGGTGAATGGCTTCTTCACCCTGGGGTGCTCACCTGGGGTGCTCACCTCCTGTTCCATGGCAGGAAGAGCACTTCGAGCTGATGAAAGGCTGGGAAGATCCCTCTGGGACAGCTGAAGAGCACCTAGGTTTGCCATATAGAAAGGTTTACTTTAGGGCATTTGAAAAATGCCTCATTAGCAGTTGATGACTTAGCAGGACAGCTCTTGTTGCGAAAAGCTCCTGCTTGCCAGGAGCTCAGGGTGGCTTTTCTCGCCTGTACCTTTCATTCCTCGGTTCCAAACCCTTCCTGCTCACCAGCAGGTTATCTGAGTCACCGCCGGCAGCCTCTCACTCACATCATTACAGTGCTTGTTTACCAGCCTGGCTCTGCCTGCCTTGCTGAATACCCCATGTTTTAAGCCAGGATGGGTGTTTAACAGTCCCTGCCTTTCCTGCTGTTCCTCCTCCCAGCCCTGCCACGCTCTCACCTGCTACAGCCACCTTCCTTTGTGGCTGCCCTTGCCTTGACTGATACTACAGCAAAGGCTGGAGCAGGTGTGAAAGTATTTCAGGAACCTTTTTGATTGCCTCTGGACTTGCTGCCTTTTTCTGCTCGCTGCCTGCTGTGCTGTGGCAGTTTCTTCTTCCAGGCAGTGTGTGTTGGCAGATGTTGGCATCAAGTGCAGCTTCCCTCTCATTTCTTCTGTAGCTCTTGATGCATCCATTGGAACCAGCTCGCTGTCTAGGCAGAATTTGCTTTCCAAAGTCCCTCTTCTTATTGCTGCCTTCCATTCTGTGTTTTTCGTTTGTCTGTGTTCCCTGTGCTGGAGGGGCTGAGTGTTTTTGTGGGTGCTTTGCTGTGCCCCGCACAGCCAGCGGTCAGCGGGGAGAGAGGAGCCTCATTGTGTCCCTTGCTCCGTGTTGCTCGCAGGCACTCCTGTTTGCAGCACTCCTGTGGTGCAGTAGCATGTCGGTTGCCAGCTATTGCTGCCTGCCATCTTCTCCTCTGGGAGTCTTTGGAAGACTCCTATGTTTAGTCCTGTGCTGATGTTACCTGGGCTGCTTCCAAGAACAACACAGAACCGCTTCCTCTATTCCTAAAACTGACACAGAATGAAAACTACAGCAGGATTATTTTTAGTCCTGTAAAAGTGCAGCTAAAGCAGCATTGCTAGACTCTGCCTGGCCAGAATCTGCTGTTTCAAATTGTCCCTGATAGGTGGAGAGTGTGTGTGTTTGTGGTAGATTGTACTTTAAAGAGTGCCTGCCTGCTGCTGTTCCTTGACGCTTGTGTTACAGTTCTGGGTTGGACCATCAATGCAAATAAGTCTGAAGTCCGACCTTAGCTTCCCGTAAATGTTCATCATGAAACCACTCAGGAAGCAACAGGAAGAAAAGTGCAGGTGATAACTGAGCTGTGCTTGCAGAGCTGGGTGTGTGCATGCAGCTCCCGAAGAGCAGAGCTGCTGCAGTTTGAGACCACGGTAGATTTGGCAGGGCTGGATAGAGCTTGTGACTGCAATAGCAGGAAGAGCTGCAGCTCCTGCCTGAGCTGTGTTTGCTGGGCTGTGTGTCACACTGGTGGGCACTGGAGGGGGAAGCTTCCTGCCTGCTTCGTGTTCAGTCATTCTGTACCCTGTAAGCACTGTGATACACCTGAGCATTTCTAATGTGCAAGGGGTCCTAGGCACTGTACACTCTCAGGGTGCTTGTATTAAAACATGAAACGCAAATGAGAACTCTTATTGACCAGTACCATGTTATCTGCTGTAGCCCTCTCATAGCCACCTGCCTGTTTTTCCTTGTTGATTCACTTTCAGTGATCTGGTACCCACAGTGCCTCAGAGCTGCCTCTGTCATTTGGAAGGAAGTGAAGTGCTTGTGTTCTTGCCCCAGAAATGCAAGCATTTATCCCACTTCCTTGTTGATGAGATAGATAGAGAGATAGATGCTTGTGTTCTTGCCCCAGAAATGCAAGCATTTATCCCACTTCCTTGTTGGACTATATATAGATATCTATATGTATATCTAGATATAGATAGATGGATGGATGGATGGCACACTCATGGTTTGCATCCTTTCAGGCTGCTGCCTCTTTACTGAAGAGTGAGGGAGCAGTGGTCTGAACTCTGTGCTTCCATAGCCCTGTGTGTTCACACAGTTCAGCACTTCAATTTCCAGTGCTTTCTTTTGTAAAAGGAGGAGCTGGTGCTGGAGTCGTGTCTCCACCTGAACTGATCCATGAGCTAGCACTGAAACCTGGGGGGTTCTGTGCCAAAGTAGCCACAGAGGCAGGATTTCATAACCAAATATCTGTAATGAGCGGTTGTGAAAGTTAAACCATTCTTGTTTAGAATTGCAGATATTCTACTACTTAGTTGTTATTACTGTCAGCAAAATCCATCCTGTATCATTAAAATTCTACCAAAACTGTCTCCTGTTGTCATTACAAGCTGATACCAGTTCAAGCCTGTGTAACCTTGGAGCTGAGCAGCCTCCCTTTGTATTGTCCCCAGCCTCTGCTGATTAGAATCTTGTTTCACAGAAATGACTTCGCATTGTGCTTTGATAAAGTATTTATCTGGCTCAGTCAGGACCGGTTTGTTTACCTGATATTATCTAGGTGCTCTAATTCCAGCCAGCAGTCTAAAGTTCACAGGAGGGAAGGTGATTTCAGGAAAATGGAGAATCAGATTGGTGATGAGGAGTGCAGGGCATTCACTGTAGGGTGCTCAATCAGCCACCAGGAAAAAGCCTACAAAGAATATAGGAAAGCACTAAACAGTTTGTTTTTCTGGCACCTCAGGATGAGATGACCTCAAGTTTGGGCCTTACCACAAAGAAAGCCCTCACAATCCTGAGAGACCAGTTGTCAGCACTGCTGGAGGGCCATCAGAAGGAACGGAAAAAGGTGACTTCATGGAAGGTGAGAAAACAAACAGGCTGGGCTGTCTCCCCTTGTCAAAGTAAAGCTGAAGATGAAACAAAAGTTGACTGCATTCCTTCCCAGACTGTTGCTGCAGAGTGTCTGGGTGCAGAACTGCTAAAGTCCTTGGGACCAAAGGAAGGAATTACCTAAGGGTATGTTCCTCTCAGCACTTCTCTCCTGGGTGCTGGAGCTCTACAGGAGCTTAGCTTCACCTGTGAAGGATCTAAGGACTTCAGGAGCCACTAATGGCTGTGTGCCAAGGGGGTCCGTATCAGGTGGAGAGAAAGAGCTGGAAAGCTGAACAGTATCCCCTTGTCCACCGTGTTTGTCTGGGGTGTGTGTTGAATACAAAATGTTGGTGTTTATGCACAGTACTTACAAGTGTTCCTCACTTGGTTACTGACAATGGAGCAGCCTGGCACAGAAGCTTTTTCATTCTTCCAAGCAGCAGTGAAGCAGAGAGTGTTCACCCAGCTGAGCAACTGGTAGTGCTGTAGCGCTCGCATAACTGAGCTGAAAAGAGGATGGAGCGAGGAGGTGGCTGCTCTTTCTCCCAAGGGACAAGTGATAGGACAAAAGGTAACAGCCTCAAGCTGCACCACAGGAGGCTTAGACTGGATATTAGGAAAAAATTCTTTACCGAAAGGGCTGTCAGGCATTGGAGCAGGCTTCCCAGGGGTGTGGTGGAGTCGCCATCCCTGGAAGTGTTCAGAAAATGTGTAGATGAGGCCCTTAGTGACATGGTTTAGTGGTAGACTTGGCAGTCCTGGGGAAACGGGTGGACTTGATGATCTTGAAGGTCTTTTCCAACCTAGCTGATTCTGTGATTTGCAGGGGTTTTACAACGTTGTGTTCACCCTGGAGCGTCAGCTGCTGCCTTCACCCCTTCTCCCTCCGCTTTTTCAAACGTCTGGCTCTGTGTTTCATGAATGCTGACTGTCTGCTGCTTCCCTTTCCTAGGAGGCGTGGAGGAGCAGTTTTCTGCACCATGGTAACCGTTGCTCCTGTTTCCATTGGCCTGGTGTATCTCTGATGCTTCTGGCAGTGCTATTGCTGCTGTGCTGCTATGGGAGCCAGCCACAGGGGAGGTAAGCAAAACATCCTATGCTGGTTAACTGAAGCTGACTTAATTCTACTTCTAATAGACCCATAGATGATTGTATGGAGAGACTGGGATTTTTTTTCTGCAGTGTTCCTAGATCTTGAAAAATCCTAAGGCTTTATCATAGTTAGGAAGGATTTTGAAACTGGAGAAGTTGGTGGCTCATAGGAGGAGTTACTGTGTGCCTTGACTGCATTTGTAAGCGTAATTTTTATTTGGGCTGGGTCCTTTCAGACTTCTCTGATGGCATTATCTTAAAGAAGTGTGATCATAGCTCCCCTGCTGTTCTTTTTTAGCCATAAGTCTGTGGGATGTAGGAATAAACAACCAAGCAGGTGCACATTTATCTCTGTGGGTGGCTGGCAGCGTATTCTGCTCATTTACTCAAACCTCATTTGTTTTCTGTTTTGTTCTGTTTTGCTGTGCAAAGCCAAGGTGCTGAGATAGTTAATGCACTGGCACTCTTCCTCCTTCTCCTCTTGGATCTCTTCATGATCGGGCGTCAAGAGAGGCTGAAGTGCAGAGAGGTGGAGAGGAGACTTCAGACAATCATTGATAAGATAAATGGTGAGGTCTCATTCATCTCTCTTATTGCATTTATGTTTTCCTCCCTTGGGATTTTTCTCTGAACTTGATCACATACGTTCCTAATTGAGCTTATGAGCCCTCCCCTGTGTTGCACAGAAACAGGCTGTGAGAGTTGTGTCCTACTCCTGCCTGTCCTGTAGAATAGTTATTTTGAGCTGTCATGTGGCCATGTGCTCCCAATCTGTGTGTTATCAGGTGGGTGTCTGTTATGTCTGTGCTTTGGAGTAATTTGAATCCTCAGTATCTGACAAAAACATCTGCCTTGGAGCAGATGATGAGAGAAGATGATGTGGGGTTGTACCACAACACAGAACAGAAAGAAATAAATTGCTGTGCACGAGCATCATCTCAAGGAGGGATTTGAACCCGAGGAGGCAGTTTGTTTCAGTGCAGCAGTTCTAAGGACAGCCTTCAGCTTTTCCGTGTACAAGTTTGTATTTAGGGTTATAAAATGGCTATGATTAGTTATTAATACTGAGTGGAGAGAGAAGGGAAAAGCCATTAAGGAGAAAGAGAGAGATAATGAAGATCTTAGGAATGGACTGAGCTTAGCACTGGAGGACCTGTAGCCCCTAGAGATGTAAATTGGTGTATGATTGGCCCCTCCAGAATTGTTATCACTTAACTCTTTCGCACTTTGTGCTTTCAGATACACTTGGCAAAGAGGTGAAATGGCCAGACTCCATGTACCCTGACCTTCACATGCCTTATGCCCCATCCTGGTCCCTTCACTGGGCCTACAGGGATGGTCATCTTGTCAACCTGCCCGTGAGCCTGTTAGTAGAAGGAGATGTCATTGCTTTGAGGCCAGGCCAGGAGTCGTTTGCTTCTCTGAGAGGGATTAAGGTAACTTGCTTGTCTTACTTCCTTGGCTTGTAAAAATATATTTCCCAGGTTTTTCTTGCTAATACTCTAATTCCCAGCATACAGATTAGTGGAGTGTTTGATTTCTTCTGACCTTGAAAATAGTTTGAAATTCCAGTTCAGTTAAGGACAGTGTTTCATTAGACAGACTGCATCTTCTCTAGGAACTCCCAAGCCCAGGAGACATGAATGTGATACCAAAGCACCATATTTCCATCTCTTCCAGGTCAAGGGGGAATTGTAATGTGCTGCTAAATAAGAATGTGAATCTATCCAGTAGGGTGATATGACATACAAACCCCCTACTTCATCCTGGTTTTCATGTGGAGAAATAAAGTTTCTCTTCTTTGACCTTCTCCTTACTACTGATTTATTATAAAAGAAGATAATAAAATACCTGGGGTAGAAGTAAATTAGCAAATCAATTACAAGAGCTATGCAATGATTTTGCTGCTTGAAGAAGATTGGGAAAAGTTTAAGGCTTGAAATTTGTTGGTTGTTGTCGTAACTTTCACTCCAAATGCCAGGTTTCATGAAATAACCAGATGTGCCTGAACACAAGCATTTCATTTTGCTTCAAGTTTGAAGCAATAGTTTAGCTAATGAATTTCTGAGAGCTGAGAGAGGAGCTGTGACAAACATGTATTGTGTCACTTGCAGTGGGAGGGATCCTGCTGGACTAAACCTCCAGTCCCTCGCAGCAGGATTCCACCAAGGCCCTGACTCTGCAGCCTTTGGGCACTGACTTTTTTTCTAGGATGATGAGCACATAGTTCTGGAGCCAGGAGATCTGTTTCCACCTTTCTCGCCTCCTCCCTCCCCAAGGGGAGAAGTGAAGAAGGGACCTCAGAACCCTCAGCTGTATCGTCTCTTCCGTGTCTTGAAGACCCCAATAACTGATAATGTCAGGTGAGTTAAATACAGTGCACAATGCTTGCACAGCTTGCCTATGTCCTTGTTGCTGCCTTGTGTCAGCAAGGAATGGACAGGAGTTTTCAAATATGTTGTGCTGTGTCTTCTCTGTTACCTGGGAATGCTGTAAGTCTCTAACTATCTGCTTTCAGTTGTCCTTTTTAACTGGTAGGTTAGGCTAATATATAAATCCACATACATGCTAAGTACTACTGTTCAGTTCATTACTTTCCAGCTAAATTTCAATATGCAGGGAGGTTACAGATTTCATGCACTTGATGTAACCAGTGATACGACACCCTTTGGTCAACTGGAGATAGAGATATCTGAATATTCTGTTGGAGTTTCAGTGCACATTAGGGTAATGGAGCGTTCCTGTTAAGTGGGTGAGGAGACCTGGGGAGTTTGCTCAACAACACTGTGAATTTATCAGGGCACCTGCAATGCTGTTATTGTAGAACTTGCCTTCTTTTTTGAAGGTTACTCCTCATAGCATAGAGTGAACACTGTTCTCGTCAGGTCTACTAGGATGTTTATATTTGAGGAAAGTGCAAGATTAGGGTCTTGGTTGCTGAAATCTCAACCTGTTTTCTGTTTTTTAGGTGGTGTCTGGAAATGGCTTTGTCACGTCCTGTGACAGCCCTGGACAACGAGAGATTCACTGTGCAGTCAGTGATGCTGAAATACGCTGTCCCTATTGTACTGGTAGGTCTCATTTCGAGCCTTTGTTGTTGAATATAGCCAGGTTTTGTCAATAAAGGTGAAGAACAATCTGCAGCCATCAACAGGAAATTGTGGCCAGGGCCTAGCTCACGCAGCTGACTCAGTGTGTACCTTAGGTAGTTCAGAGACGCAAAGGTGCTGAGCCATCTGAGAGTGGAGGGAGGAACTGCAGCATCAGACCAAGGATCTCCTCCACACTTTCCCAGGGCTGACAAAGGTTACAAGGCAGTGAAATCTCCTTCCCTACAAGTACTAATAGTTAGCTGACAGTGTCATCTCTGTTTGAATTGCAGGCTGGCTTCCTGATCACCAATGCTGTGCGCTTCATTTTCAAAGCTCCTGGAATTGCTCCTTGGCAGTACACTCTTCTTCAGCTACAGGTAAAGCAGAGCTTGGAGCTTCACTACCCCTCCTCCCCAGAGCATGGCTGAGACTGACTCCTTCCTGCAGTGACTTGCTTCATCCTGGGGCAGTATTGTATGCACGCCCTTGTGTGTGTGCATTGGATCCAGGAGCTCTCAGTGGAGCAGGACAGCAGCTCTACTCTGGCCATTCCTTCTAGACTGCCCTTTGTGTTGTTTGTGCTCTCTCACTTGCCATTTGTTTGTGTGTATACATACATATATATACATATATGGTATCATTTGCCTTTAAACTTGTAAGAGTTTATGCCAAATTCATCAGGAAAACCAGCTGCAGGTTGGTGTGATTAATTCATGGCCTCCTTCATTACAAACCCCTAAGGGTGTGTGTGTGTCTCCCCTCCTGTGCTTCTCCTTGTGTTGCACTGCTTTCAGCTCAAGCAGTCTCCTTCCTTCCTGCCATTGCCTTTTACCCATTCTTTCTCTCACTGGTGGAAAAGATGTCATGTGAGAGGTCTCACTTCTTCTTGTCTCTGTGCTTGCTGATGATTACAATTTTTTTTCAGGTGAATGGTGTCCTACCCATCCTTCCATTGCTCTTTCCTGTCCTGTGGATTCTTGCTACAGCCTTTGGAGAAGCCAGAGTCTTGGCCCAGATGAGCAAGGCCTCATCCACCTCACTGGTAGGTGTCTCTCCACATCAAAAACCATTGCAGAGAAAAGGGCAGGAGATGAGAAGGGCTCTGTGAAGTGAACACAATGAATTCAGCGGATGTGTCCACATAATTGTAAAAGCTTTGGATCTTTGGTTGTCCCAGCTATGCCCTCTCCCTGGGGCACAGTGTGGCTTCTTCTTGAACAGATGTTTTAATTTTTTCAACCTGTCTACAGGTATCCCAAGGTGATAAGAAGCTCCAGTGATTCCATAAATCTCTTCAAGGCGTGTGCTTTCTGTCAGCTAAATATAATCTGTCAGAGGGATCAACATGGAGATAAATGCCTTTTGGTGGCTGTAACTAGGGAACATTTAGCCACTGAGAAGGAATGGGATACATGAGATCCTCTGCAATCCCCTGTTTTAAAGTGTGGGCTGAACAGCCCTTTGCTGAGGCTCTGGGGCTTTGCTTGCAGGCATGGCCTTTGCAGGAGTCAGGGAGTAAGAGGAATTTCTGGTGATTGTGCTGATTTGGGGAGTGGAGTTTGGATGTGTGATCCTGACCTGGATGTGCTAATGGGTGTCTCTTGTTCTCTCCTGGTGGCAGTGTTGGCGAGATGCACTGTACTGTGTTTGTCTTTTGTGCTGTCTTCTGTTATGCCTGTACTTGGACAGAGTTTCTCTCTCCTTCTTGTCCTTCCTTAGCCTCTGTGACGCTGAGTCTGTGTTTTCTGTTCTTTTCCCTGTAGGATGTACATGACTAAGCTGCCTGTGTCTGGGAGGGAGGGCATGTTACCTCCCTCAGTGGCGTTTGCACCTTTATCATCCCTTTTATCATCCCTTTTTGGTGTTTTCTCCACTTTACCTTTCCTACCCATTCTCAGCATCCCTTGATTTCTGTCTTTGGAACCTTCCTCTTTCCCTTCACACCATGCTGTTTGGCTGGGAAAAGCCAGAGCTTCTTGGCTTCCCTGCTTCATCGTTCTCAACACACCCATTTGCCCTGTCACTCATAATTGCACCTTCCTTGTGTTCTTTCCTGTCTTCTCCTTTTTCTTGTCCAGGCAACTCACTCTGTCCAGCCAGCTCTTTCTGTGACATCTCACACATGATTCTCCATCCTTGCTGCTGCAGAACAACCGTTGTGATGTGCCTTGGTCATTCTCCCCCTTGACTAGGGCAGCCTTCTCTTGGCCTCTCTATTTCACTTCTTCCTTCTCTCTACTCTGTTCAAAATGTGGCAGGTAAGACCCTCTTCCTCTCCAATCACTTGGCCTGTGTGACACATCTTTGCCACCTTCTGCCCCTTCCCATCATGCTCAAGCTGTTTGATTCCCAGTTTTTCAAGGCCATAGGTGACCCTTGTGACTCGTTGGTCAGACATCCTGCAGGACACAAACCAGAGCCCCTCTGAACGAGCCCCTGCCTCAAGTTGCCTTACTACAACTGGACTACAGCAACATTCCTTTTAGAAAGAAATTTGATGTTGGTTTGAAAACATTTGTACTGCCTTTGATAAGTGCTTCAGTAATTATTTACCTTCCCTGCTAAAAATGGGCATTCTGTGTTAGTGGGGATTTTTGTAATATCTGATTTCCAGCCTTTGGAACATTTACATCTTTTGTCTCCAAGATTTAAGAGCACATCAATCAAATTTCTGGTCTGTTGTAGCTACTCACATTCCCTTTTACTGTCTCTTTGGTTAAGTAAACAGTTTAAGCACCTTGAGTCACTATAAGCGATATTTTCCAATCCTCTAATCTTTCTCTTGGCTTTCCTCTTAGCTCTCTCCAGTGTTTCAGGATCACTGTAGAATTACGAACCTCCAAAACCCACAAAATATTCCAGTAATAGTTGTGCTTGTGCTAAATTTCAGAATAATTTGTACTTTCTACTCTGTGTTCCCTCGTTAGTGCAACAGAGGGTCATATTAGATCTTTTAGCCACTGCTTTAAATGGCCAGGCTTTGTTCAGCTGATAATCTGCAGAGTTGCTGCTTTCTAAGATACAGTCCTTGTCCTCTAAGTCCAACCTTTGTTTTCACTCCCAGGCCTTATTTTTGTGCCTATTGGTATGCATGGGTTTGCTTATTTACAAGGCAATCCTTATTGTTGTGTGTTCTCTTTATTATTGGACCACGCACCAAACTTTGTGTAGTTTACAGTGTATCAGTGATGATTTTTTAGTTTTCTTCCAGGCTGTTAACAAAATACCCAGAATTTGTCCCTGCTTCAGTTATAACACATCCTACAGCAAATAATTCCTCAGTTTCTGTTCCGTTTGGAGATAGTCTATTTCTAATAATTTCATATGAGCCCTATTCCCCCCATGTTAGTCTAGTTTTTGTCAGAAAACCAGTAAAACATTTTGTATCAAGTCAAAGTACCAAGTGATCTATGTCAGAAGCATTACTTTTATCAGCCAAATCTGTAATTTTGTCAAAAAAATATCACAATAGTTTGATGAGATTTATTACTCGTTTACTTGTGGTGTTTGGCACTGGTTGTATTATTCCACTTCTTTTCTTTTCATTGAGTCTCGTATTAGCTGCTCTGTTATTCTGTCTGAAATCAAAGTCTGTCTGGGGTCCTGTGTTAACTTGGTTTGTTCTCCTTACCCTTTTTAGGCATTGGCACCACATTAGCTTTCTTCCATTGCACTGGGACTTAATCCATGCTTCAAGCCTTTTGCAAAATCAGCAGTAACAGTCAGAAAGTTGTCCAGACCTGTTAATTTAAACATATTTACTTTCAGTAGCTAGTGTTAGAATGGAAAATATTTCATAGTTATCATATGATATGATTATATCACTGAATAAGGAATGGCAATATTTATTTAACACGTCTGCCTTGTCTGCAATATCATTTGCAATTCTGCTGTCTTCAACAAGCAGTGGACTGGTTTTAATTACCTGCTGGTATACTTTTTCTTGCTTTTAGGTTATTTTTTACTTCTATTTTCACTTCCATTCAGTACTGGACTTTTTTATTTTTACTGTGGGATTGTTGCTTTTTAAAATTTTAATAAAATCTTGTTAGCCTCTATTTATCCTTCACAGTTCTCAGTTTAAGTTATTTCTGACAAATTTGTCTTGGCTTTTTTCAGCTTTGTTAAAGTGATCCTTTTAAAGTGCCAGATATATGCATTATCATTCAGGGTGTTGTTTTATTTACATACAAATGTAATTGCTGTATTCACTTATGCTCATGAATATACTTAAATTTAAACTTTTTTTTTTCTAAATTACTGTGTAACTTCTTTGTGCTGGATGCACAAATTTTGAGTTAGCAAATTTCTGGGTGTAATTCCAAGAGCCCCATGATAGTGCCCTGCTCTTTCTTTTCATTTCCTATCCACATCCCACTCACATCACCTCATTTCTGTGTCCATTGTGTTCCAGGCACCTGCTTTTACAACTGCTCTTCTAGCTCCCTTCTTTTAACTGACCCATATAGCTTAAAAACAGATCAGTCAATCCTGGCTCTTTTTTGTCTAAAAATAACCATCCAGAAAGAGCCTCCTCTGGGCCTAATTGCTATTATTTTCTCTGTAGACATTTAGGTAATGACTGTGTCTCCTTCTATGATGTACAGCACCAAGCACTTTGTGCTTCACAAGTAGATAAAGACATAGTCCATTAAAGACTTAATTGCTTTGATGAATTATTGGTCTGCCTTGGTATAGCGATTCCCACAGAGTGGGACTCCTGCTTTCTTTTCTCTGAAAGTGAAGGATGTGCCTCATGACACGTTTCTGAGCACAATTATAGTAACTGGTCTCTTCTCTTGCTGCAGCTTGCTAAGTTTTCAGAGGACACTCTCAGCAGCTACACAGAGATGGTATCTTCTCAGGTACTATATTATGAATTGTTTTCTTCCATCTTCACTGCAGAACTTCATTATATCCTTTCCCTTACTCTCTGATCTCCTGCTTGTCCCTAGACCCTTTTTACTTGTGTCAGTTGTCCATTGTCACTCATTTGCTGCTTTAAGTTGCTGTGCATGCAGGTTGCATGTCTTTCCCCTACACCTTCCTGTGTAAATGCTGCTCTGCTGACCAGAGATTGAGCTGGCTTTGATACTGAGTCCACTTATGCTTTTCTGAACATTGCAAATGGTTTGAAATCAACTTTTTCTGTCCTGAAGAAGCTACCTCTTTCAAGTCCTCCTGTTCCAGGAGTAAAATAAACTTTTTATAGCCTGTGTCAGAAAGAAGGGAATTATTTTGCTTGTACCAGAAAAACCTCCTTCTTCAAGCCAAAGCTGAAGAACAGAGGGGATGGCAGTCAGCGCCAAGACCAAATGTGAAGAGGGGACTGTGAGATGTTCAGGCTTTTCAAAAGTCTGATCCTGTTTCATAGGCTCCTTAACAAGCTTAAGCACATTACTGGTGCTTCCAAAGCTGGGGCAAATAAACATTCAGAAGACCTTTTTCTGGGGGAGGAACTGCATCTGGCCACTCTGTATATTGCATCATCCAGATTAAAGAGGGGGGTAGAGGAAAGACACTTCTCTGTCTAATCTGCCACTGAGATTCTCCTTTCCATAAGGAGGCAGATGGACTCCAGAGTGATTAAAAATCCTTAGATATTTTAAGAATCAATTAATATCTCCTTGCTCCCAGCCACACAGGAATGTACATGGATGCACACACAAGCTTCCTTTGCTGAATATTTTGTTGTCTTTCTGTACCAGTTCATCATTTGGCTGAAGTGTTTTTCAGGTGTTAAATGGGAGCGATTTGAGCTGACCTCCCTCATTGAAAAGATCTGCTTCTTTCCTTTTGTACCTATGTAACATTTTTTGCTTATGAGAAACTCGTTTAAATAAGAGCTTTTTTATTTCCTGGTGATAGGTCATGATTGTTTTACATTTGAGTTTATGGCTGTACTAACCCTTAGGATCTAAGGAACTTGATCTAAGGAGCTTTTTGAGGCAGTGCTCTGCAGGTACAGCATTCCAGAACAACAGCTAGCAAGCAGTAAAATAACACTGTAATGCAAACCTGGTTTTGCTGGCTTTAGGAGTCCACAGAGGAAAACATACAGCTCTGGTGCTTGGATTGGTTGCTGCCATGCAGGCTCTTTCTGAATCATTTTTGTATGGAAGTTGAAGGGTGCCAACTTGACATTTCAATTTTGCAAAATATTCCCTTCTTTCAGTTGATTACCATGTTGATTACAATTCTGTGAAGCTGATGGAGTAGTCAGGGCACCTTGGCTTTATTTCCAATATTGTCACTGCCTCAGTAAGTAACCTTGGGCAAGTCACCTCCTCACAGTGACTCCACTTGCCCGATTTGCAGCATGGTGATCCTAATCTTAATGCCTCGAACTCTATAATCCAAGGGGATGAGAATTACTTTAGGAAAAAATACTAAGAAGTAATAGCTGATTCACCCAAATCAAATCACTTCAGAATTCCTTCTTGTGGTTTTGGATAGACAAAGGTAGTTTCAGTGAATTCTCAATTCAACAGTCAGACTGTCTGTTAGCATCCCCTGGAAGGGGGAAGAAATGCCTTTCCCTTGAGAACATCAGCACCATATCAGTTAACAGGTTCCTAGAGACTGATGGTTATCTTACAGTGTATCACTAGTTGAACCTGAAAGCAGGTAATGTCATACTCCCTCTCTTCTCACCCCTCATCTTTCACTGAGTGAGTCTTTAATTGGCTGATGTCCTCTGCTTCCCTTGGCAGGAAATGATACGCTGTATCTGGAGCCACTTCCTCTGTGTTTTAAAGGGCAAATCCCCAACTCTGAGCTTCACTTCCAGCTTGCTTCATAGTCTGGGATCTGTCACTGTGAGTATTGCTGGGTTGTCAGAAGGAGGAGCCCTATGTGGATGTTTCATTTGCATCATTCATGTCATCCTTCTCTAAGCACAGACTGCTAGCAATTGGTTCACTGGGCTGGGATTAGAAACCCTTCATGGATCTGTCCTTGTAGAAGAGTTTATAATGGTCTTCTCTTGTCCAAGCAGCCTGTTCACAGGCTAAATCAATGGTTAGAGATACTCTGTGGCATCCAACAGGGTGTCTGTATTTTCCAGCTCTGGTCTGGTCCCATAACCCTATTGACTCCTGTTCAAGAACCAGCTGATTCTAATCCTGATAAAGTACTAGCTGGTGAAACAGCTTCAGTAGTTGCTTCTATCCTGTGGTCTTCATGCCTAGTTTTGCAATATCTTGAGATAAAATTGACATTAAACAACCCATCAATCCTGCTAGAGCAAGGAATTCTCAAATTTCTTGGAAGGTTATTAGGTGCAGTTTCTTAAGACAGAAAGTTGAGGAAGGAGAGAATTGCCTGTCCTCCAGTGTGTTTATGAAACTTGTGATATTTGCAACCATGCTTGAACACTGACATTCTTTCACTGAGATTTTGCTTTCTTGGGGGTGTTGTGGGATGTTCTAGGTGCTCTGCTGTGTAGACAAGCAGGGGATTCTTTCCTGGCCAAACCCCAGCCCAGAGACTGTTCTGTTCTTCAGTGGGAAGGTAGAACCACCTCATGATAGCCATGAAGATCTGACTGATGAGCTCTCTACACGATCCTTCTGCCATCCTGAGATGGATGATGAGGTGAGGGATGTGTAGTATGGTATGTAGGCTTTAAGTTTGACTGACACACACAATGTGGTATTACAGAGGGAACCCTTTGCTTGTAGAAAAGTCCTGTGCCATAATTATTTGCTTAAAGGATAAAGAAGCAGTGAGAATGAGATCTTCTTCTACAGGAGTCCTAAAGCAGTCCTAAAGCTCACGTTCAGCCACTGAATCATTGCTGTTCATTTGGTTGTTCTCTTGCAGCCCCACGAAAGAGATGCTTTGCTCTCTGCCCCCCTGGCAGACACAGTCCACATGACCAATGAGCAAGAGAGGAGCAACTGGTCTGGTGACCCTCCAAAGCCTCCTGATGCCCTTGCCCACCGAAAGCCAAACAGCAGAAGCAAGCATCCCTCTGGGTCCAATGTGAGTTTTAGCAAGGACACAGAGGGTGGAGAGGAGGAACATACTCAGGTAAGACATGCTGAAAGGGCACACAAATAGTCTTCTGTGAAGCTATATAAGACAAACCCATAGAGTCTCCCCTTTTGGGAACTGTATTAGGATTTCCCTATGGGATTCTAGGCTCAAGCTGTATTCATTGTAGCCAACTAGAATTTTCCTGTCTCTTGGACCAGGTCGTTGGTGATAGCGAGGTGTTGGCTTGTGAGGCTGAAGACTTTGTGTGTGACTACCACCTTGAGATGCTTAGCCTGTCCCAAGACCAGCAGAACCCCTCCTGCATCCAGTTTGATGACTCCAACTGGCAGATGCACTTGAATTCCCTCAAGCCTCTGGGCCTGAATGTGCTGCTCAATCTCTGCAATGCCAGTGTGACAGAGCGGCTGTGCCGCTTCTCTGACCACCTCTGCAACATTGCTCTCCAGGAAACTCACAATGCTGTGCTGCCTGTCCATGTGCCCTGGGGCCTCTGTGAGCTTGCCAGGCTAATAGGTAAGGAGAAATTGGATGAGTGGACACAGAGAGATCAGAGCTGTCAATAGACACTTAATACTTGGAGAGCACAAGAAAAATATTTCCCTGGTCCTGGTTGCTGAGAAGGTGGAATTACAGAGCTGACTCTGTTCTTTGGTTGCCAAAAAGGTCTATTAAAGAGATTGCTTTTGGCAAGTTCTGACATTATAGACACTATGAAAGGGACAAATGTCATCAAGGGTATTTCCAGCCAGCCCTGGCTAGGCCTGGTATTCTTCTGGCTTGAGTCTGTCAATCTCATCAGGAGACAAATAATACCTGCTAATAGACAGATAGCTGCCCTGTCTTTACAGTAATGCTTTACCAGTTCAGGTATAAATGATGTGAGGTACCTCAGCTTATTTTATAGATAGGAAACCTGAGGCATAGAGGAAATAAGACGTTAGCGGTAACATTGTGATTAAAATCTGAAAGCTCTTGAACTCACTTCTGTGTCTGTCCTTCAACATAACAGTTCCTCTCTTCAATGAATCAGAACCATGAAAGCTGTAGTTATTAATAACATCTAGTCCTGAATGTTTTTCATCATAGATCCTGAGCCATCTTGGTGTAGATGCACAGTAAGCACAGCTTGCCTACATATTGCTGGAGAGATGTCAGAATGGGCACAGGCAAAGTGGCACAGAAGCAGGAGAGAGGACCTTTCTTTTGTTTTGGTTAGAGCCTAATTTTTTTCCTCCTTATGTTCACATTTCAGGTTTCACACCAGGTGCTAAAGATCTTTTCAAGCAGGAGAACTATTTGGCCTTGTACCGCTTGCCAAGTGATGAGATGGTTAAGGAAACAATCCTGGGGAAGCTTTCATCAATCACCAAAAGGAGACCACCCCTGAGCCACATGATTAACCTGTTTGTGAAGGACACCACTACCAGTAAGGCTGCCCCTTTCTTTGGGCATCCACTTGGGATGGGAGGATCTTTTCCACAGAGTCCTGAAAATGTCAGACTGGAACAGTCTGGGGTCCCTGTGGGCTGACAGCCTTGCTCTGCCTATGACCAGTACAGAGACACTCAGCAAACCTTAGTGATCAGTGCTGTGGCATACTGAGAAGGGGTATCATGAATAATTCTTGAGGATTATCTTAGGTAGCACATAGGGAACCTGTTTCCTGGGACCAAGTGGCAGTGCAGGGCAAGGTGGGATTTTTATTGGGTTTTGAACAGATTTTATCATGTTAGTGAAACTGGTACTGCACAGGGTTGAATATTACTCAGGGTTTTAGCTAGTGATGCTCACCCCTCTGATAACCCTAATCATAAATCATTATCTTAGGGAGTTGTCTAATGTATTGAATACTCTATTTCTATATTGCATACTGATAGAAGTCACCAAAATCCTGTGCAAACTCATGATGACCATAAGTACAACACCTGAAGCCATGCTGACTTCTCCACTCCTACTCCTTCCTTTTCTAATAGGAATGGACTGCGATAGAAAGGACATACAGCTGGGCACCATGAGGTCTTAAAGCACCTCAGCAAGGTTTAACAGCTTGCTTGTCAGAGCTCTTAGTCTCTTGATAATACCTTAAATCAACTGAACTTGGCTCTCTGGAATTGACAGATGTTCAATAGAGAGTCTGAAATATGATTATTATGCTGGCCAGAGATTTACTCGGTAAACTGTTTTCTCTTGCCCAATTCTTCTTACATTTGTATCTTAATCTGAGGAAGAGCTTTTTCTTTTGTCCTGATTTCAGTTTTTTTGCCTTTGTGAGCAAGAGTTTTCTGATGCTGAGATACTTAGTGTAGGGAAAAACCTTTAATGTTGCCTCGTTTCAACTCCTTATCCTCATTTTTAAACGGTTTATTTTAGGGGCTGGAGCTCAGACGAATATGTGTGTGACCTGGATTATGCTGTCTAGAGAAAATTCTAAGAGGAATTTTGCCAGCAGGGTTAGTTAACCATTGGAACACCTCTCACGTGATAGTCTTGTCCCTTGAAAAACTTTCTAAAACGTGTACAATTAGAAATAATGGATTATGCAGATAATATTGGGTGAAATCAGATGGCTCTGTTCATGCGGAAGAGTCAGACCTCTCTTGAAACATTATTTGTGAATAAATCTTTGAATCCACCCACTCCCATGACGTGCTGAAGTCAAAGGGAGATATGTAATAAATTCTACTCCTGTGGCAGAAATAGGAGGTAACTTGTCTGTGTGTTCCCTTGCTATTCCATTGATATATGTGTCTTGTCATCTGGCAGTGTTCATCCCAAATCTATAGTAACCACATGGAAATGAGGGGCTCACTGGCATCTTCCGTGGAGTTACCACCTCTGTCTTCCTTTGCTGTAGCCGCACTTTTTGAGTCCTTTTGCTCTGTCTCACGGGCTCAGCTGTAGTGGCCTGGCTCTTCTTAACAAGTCCCAGCAGTCATGAGCAGCCAGTCATGCTCCCTCTCCTAGTCATTAGTTCTCTCCCTTGTGCCAGAGGAATCCTGGCCTTCAAGTTCATGATTCAGGAGGGGGCTGAGCTCACTTTAGTGGCAATGACAGCTGAATTCCTTCCAGTTTATAGTGGGTGCTGTCGCTGTCATTTACCTCTCAGAAGGATTGTGGTGTGGGATGCTGGTGATACTGAATGGGAAATGGATTGCAACTGCTGTCAGGCGTAAATGTAGGTGTGTGTGGTCATCTGCAAGCTCTTGCTCCATGTCCAGGACAAACATTTTGCATGAATCAATAAACATCTCTTGTTCCTTCTTTCCTAGCAAGGACTATGTGATCATAATAGCAAGGTGGGAAGGATTAGGTGTTTATACAATAAAATTAACCAGAGCTCTGCACAAGTCCTCCTTTGTGTCCCTGAAACAGGCTCCTTCTTTCACACACATCTCCTGTTCGTCTTGGAGGTTTGTTATGCTGATAAACTTGGCGTGTGATGACTATTTATATCAGAAAGCAGAGAGCTGCTATGTTTTGGAAAATCCTCCAGTGTTCCTGAAGGTCCCTGCCTGGTTTGTGCAAGTGGATTTTCTTGGCTCTTGATTTCACCAGCTAGTGTGAGCGTTTGCAGTCAGCAACAATGCCTGCAAGAAGCCTTTGGGCTCATTTTTCTTGGCAGTGATGTTTTTTTCATTAGATCAGCTTTGAAGCTGTTGGGGGCAAAGTCACAGAGCAGCTGGAGGAGGGAACCTAGACAGAGAAGTCTACGTGCACGCGATGTTAATGTATCAGTGCTCATGAAAGGGAGCAGGAAATGCAGAGGGGGAAGCAGTCCCCATCCTTTAACTCGTGACCTGTGCCTGGGACCTGCATCAGACAAGTGATATCACACACCTTTGGGAAACAGTTTTTACCACCCTTCTCTACAAGAGGGAATAAAACATTTTAAGTCTGTATTAAAAAGTAGTGGAAGGAAAAAATAGGATGAGCTGTGGTGTCCATTGATTTTCAGTTCTTCCCTGATCACAACATGAGTTATTTTTTCAATCTGTTGTGTTGAACTTTTGACTCATCCTGATTTAACTCATTTTCAGGTCACTTTGTAAAACAGGCTGCTATTTAATGGGTCACACTGTTAAATTATCTTCTGCCTGAACAGAAGGTATTCGAGAATAGCTCTTACCTTCAGATCCACTCCTGGCCTGAATGCACTTTCCAGTGCAGGCAGACTTTGATCCCTGTAGGCTCATCTCTGGTGGTTGTACTCTCATGAGAAGAGGCACCCAGGAATATAATTTCTTCTGCTCTGTTGGATACAGGAGCAAGATATTATCCCACGTTTTGTAGGAGCAGGATTGTTACACAATGTAAGGGGAGAAAAGAGACTGACTACATGGCTCACATTTTATCACAGCCTTGTTTGAAGTCACAGTTAGACAAACAGCAGCTGAATACGGTATCATCCAGTCTTGAATAATTTCTCAATGGAGACTGAAGACTTTCAGCGAAGGAAAGGGGATAACTGGAGTGCATCAAGGCAGTTTGCAGGAACACTCGCTTTTAACAAATAAGGTAGCAGTTGGTGTGATATCCCTTTCCTGGGAGCCTGTATGCATGGTGCTGACTCACCGTTCTCCTACATTTCAGGCACTGAGCAGATGTTTTCTCATGGGACAGCTGACATCATCCTGGAGGCCTGCACAGACTTTTGGGATGGTACCGATATCTACCCCCTCTCTGGCTCTGACAGGTGGGCAGCTTTGCCATTTGGTGCATTCAAGAGCTGCAGATAAATTGCAGAGGGAACGTGGTCACTCTGTTAAAATTCCCTCACTTGTTAAGCTATTTAGTAGAAGGTTCAGGTAGGTTATGAACATTCTGCTTATAATTAATTGCTATAATTATAGCAATGTAAGAGATTAGATAGCAACAAGTAATCTGTTGGACTGTAAGAAGACTAAGCCAGTTCTTACTGTATCTGCTAATATATTAGCCTCTTAGAAGTGGACTCTGTACTATGTAGTAGGATAGTAAATTATAATCAGGTTATATGCTGGTGGCAGAGATTTTTTTTGTTATTGTTCAAGACTTGTCTTACAGGAAATGCAAAGTGGTCTATTCTACCTGCTATTGGCAGCTTCGAGCCAGTCCACCACAATGCATCATACCCCTCTAGTCCTGCTGCAATATCTGACATCTGTTGCATTTTCATCTACAGGCTAAATTTCTGTTCCTGCTAGCAGAGCAGATCAGTAATGTTTGGTTTCATTAAGTAGCAGCACATTGTTCTTCTATGTCTGCTTACCATCAGGTGTAAGAAAACTCTCATTCTTTTTGGAATATTTATCATCTCAGAAGCCAATGAAAAATCCCATGTGTACTCTAATTTGTTACCTTTGTGAGTTCAACGTAGAGAGGGAACTTTATACTATTCCAGTGACTGGATATTGACTAAATGGAGACTTCACATACAGCTCCTTGGACCCAAACTCTGGAAGGTGACAGGAGAAAAGTCTGTCACTGAACTGCCTCTGCCATAGATACTCTTGTCAGAGTTGTCAGTTCCTTCCTTGGTGTTTATCTCCCTACAGATAAATTCTCTGTAATGAATTAAGCTTCTGCTGTCATGCAGTGAACTTCCTTGGAGTCATCTGGCAACCACATAGAGCGTATTATATAAGTGTATTCAAGGAGTACTGTGTTCATACTCATCAATGTTTGACAATCCAACAGAAATGTTCACCACTGCCCCTGTTGGAATATGTGTTTTTGTTGCCCTGGAGTGCATGCAGCTTAGAGAATGCAGAAACAGTGAGGAAAGGCTTTTTCAGGGTCTCTGGCCACTCCTCATGGAATACATTTTTCCAAATACCCAACTGGTGATTTCTACATCGAACTGCAGTGTACGTTGTCAGAAATGCAGCACATTTCTGCTAATTTTGTCTGATTTTTGTCTCTTCCACACAGGAAGAAGGTGTTGGATTTCTACCAGCGAGCTTGCCTCTCAGGATACTGTTCTGCCTTTGCATACAAGCCCATGCATTGTGCCTTGTCCTCCCAGCTCAACGGCAAGTGCATCGAACTCGTGCAGGTCCCTGGGCAGAGTGCTATCTTCACATGCTGTGATCTCCCTGGGACAACCCCCATCAAGCAGAGCAGCCGGAGGAATAGCTGGAGCTCAGATGGTATGTGACTTCTGTGCTGTTTATAATAAGCACAGTCTGCTGCTGGGCCAGGTGCTTGCTTTCTGATCAGTCTAGAGCTGTTATTCAGAGTAGCAGATGGAAACTGAGAACTAAGGGTTTCTGAAGTAGGTGCATTTCCAGAGGAAGCAATGATGTAGCAGCTGGTAGGTATGTTTCTAGTTAAGTTATTGAAGTTTGCAGAGAAATTCTTCTACTTATGGGAAGTGTGTTTCTTAAAGCAGGCAACTAAGAGCCAGGACTCACAGGTGTTTTGATACTTGGTTTGCCATTTCTCTAATTTTATGGAAATCATGTGTGTTGGGTTTTTCAAAGGAATTAAATGGGACTGTTCTCCCTTGATGGATTTTGTTGCTGTGTGGTAGAAATTGGTTCGCACTAGATTAATTGTACATCTCCTCCAGAACAGCAGTAGAAACTGAGAAATAAAGCACATACCATTACATAACTCCAGGAGGCTCTTCTGGAAAACCAGTCTTAATCTCTTTCTGCCTTGGTCTCCCGTTCTGTAAAATGTTAATGATAGGGTTTTCCAACAGCTGGGAGGCAGTTGTGGCTGAGTGTTTTCAAAACACTTTTCAGTCCCACCTGTGGCAAGCTTTGCAACTGTTTGAAGTGCTTCATTATTTTTTATCTCATGCTGCATCCAGCTCCCATTCACTACAGGCTGATCTGGTGAAGGAACCCTGTCAAAGAGCCTTTGCAGGTTCTTTGGAAGTGTCTGCAATGTCACTGGAGAGAACATGATCCAGTTCCTTTGCATCAGCCCCTCGTACTCCGATGCTGCTCTGCCTCAGCTAGACTTGCCATGTTCTTTAAGCACAGTATGATGTGTTTAAAACGTACATGTGAACATTATGCAGCATACATCTCTTATCTTTCTGCTCCAGTACCTTGTGACTGATCCACCTCTTCTGTTTTGTCTTTTTTCCTTTCCATGCTCACTGTTTTATGCTTGGTCACATATGTGGGGATATCCTGAAACCTCTTCTGTGATTGGGTATGCTGGGACAAATGGATGTCTCTTCATCTTTCCTCCTGTACACGTGTGTGTGTATCTGCATGTTTCTGTGCATCGTGGTACTGTGTCCTTGGGTGTGATCTTGGTGGCCTCTCCCACCACGTGTACTTTGTCTGATGCACATGTGGCCCCTGGTGTCTCAACGTGATTGCATGTTGTTTGCATGCCTGAAGAAGGGATTGGGGAAGTGATGGAGAAGGAAGACTGTATCCAGGCTCTGAGTGGACAGATCTTCATGGGAATGGTCTCGTCTCAGTACCAGGCCCGTCTTGACATTGTTCGCCTCATTGATGGATTGGTCAATGCCTGCATTCGTTTTGTCTACTTTTCCCTGGAAGATGAGCTCAAAAGCAAGGTAAGCTGTCTTTGCTGAACCCCCTGAACTTGCATGTCCCCTGCTTGTCTGACTGGAGAGTTTAGGTCCAGAGCAATTTAAGGTTAATCTGATTCAGCTAGCTAATGAGTCCAGAAGGTACCTACACTCCAGTATGTCTTTGTTCTGCAATACTCTTGCCTGGACGTCTACACTAAAAGCTTTTGTCTGCTCACCTACAGGTGTTTGCTGAGAAGATGGGTCTTGAGACTGGCTGGAATTGCCATATATCTTTAACACCAAATGGTGATGTACCTGGCTCAGAGATCCCTCCTTCTAGCCCCAGTCATGCTGGCTCTCTGCACGATGACCTACATCAGGGTGAGAGAACTGTGCCTAAGCCACTTTGAATGCCACGTGTTTCCTGGATGGTTCTTTTAAACCCGTTCATAGGTTCCTGTGTCCTCACCAGATACCTGATCCTTCAGAGCTTTGAGCACAAAACTGGATGAGCCTGAGGTGTGTCTGTGTGTGAGCGAGAGAGCCTTACATTGATAGCCTTTCTACCCTTGCTGGGGCCCTGGTCAAGCCACTGAGGGTCTGTGCATTACTCTCTTACTTCAGGTGGGATTTCTTTACTCTCTTCTTCCCTTAGAAGAAGAAAGAGAGCAGAACAAATAAACTATTTTGTCTCAAGAGCAGAGACTATGCTCACGTATCTACCTCTGAGCAGATTAGTCATCTAAAAATACTGCATTTTAGATGACTGAGTGGGATCTAAGTGTTGCTAACCTAGAAAATCAGACCTCACGTTTCCTGGCTTCTGCAGCGCCACGTGAATACACCGTGTAGGTGGCATAGGGGTGGCAGAGGCAGGTTGGTGCTTATTGTTCATGCTGCTTCTCTCTGCTACAGTTTCTCGAGATGATGTGGAGGGGCTTCTGCTGATGGAAGAGGAAGGGCACTCAGATCTCATCAGCTTTCAGCCAACAGACAGTGACATACCCAGCTTCCTGGAGGATTGTAACAGGGTGAGGTCCCCTTTCCCTACACACCTTGTTCTTGGCATGGTCAGCAGCATCACCTCATTACCCCCAGAGTGAATTCCCTTTCAAAGCACATTGATTGACTGGTTTATACTGGGACTCTGGATTTCCCACATCCTCTTCCAGCTTGGTATCTAGAGCCTGGGAATCTCTCAGTTAAACACTTTTGCTGAACAGGTCTTTTCTTTGGAGTTTAGGAATGGAGATGACCACACAAGGATACCCTTGAGAGTCACATCTCAGTCTGTCTGTATCCCCTTTCCATGTGCTGGGCAGGGAGTGGGAGCACCCCACATTCCATGTAGACAGAAGAAACTTTGTCTCTCCTCCAGCTGTGAGCCAGGGCTGGTGCTGCCCGGTAGTCAGAGTGCAGGACAAGTTCTTCCTGCCTCATAAAGAACTCGGACGTGCTCAGCAGACATTAGAAATATCAGAGATAGATGCAGATTTAGACAAAAAGCTAAATCTATTAGGCCTGGGTTTAGAAAGCAAGAACCCTTCCCTTGCTGTGTATTGATGTGGCTGCAATTGAAATACATCTAGCTGATGGGAAACTGCACACACTCTCTGACTAGATTCTCCACACAGGTAAAAAGCCCTTGGAAATCCTTGAGCACAGGTTTACCACGCTGATCTTACAAACCCTGAGGGCAGGCACAGATATCTTGGCATGTCAGTGTAGAACTTTAACAGAAGACTTCTTACAGTGGCTTGGGAAAGGCAGCTTCTGTCTGCAGGGACATTGCTTTGTATGTGATCTTTGAAGCTGCATAATTTTGGGAATCCTAATTCTCATTTCAGCAGTTCCCTCTGAAATGCCTCTCCCTCACACACACACTCCCCTGCTTAGTCTCTTCTTTCTCTTTTTCAGGCCAAACTCCCACGGGGAATCCACCAGGTGAGACCTCACCTGCAGAACATAGACAATGTGCCTTTGCTGGTGCCCCTCTTCACAGACTGCACCCCGGAGAGTAAGTGGCACAGGGCCCGAGTCTGACCTACTACTGCCCATGAGTACCTTCCCCATCCATTTCCTCTGAAATCTAGAAGAGCATTTTGCTATTGCTGATCCTCTGTTGCTACCTGTGGGAAGCCAGGTGTTAATTTCCTTTTAATGCAACGGTTCCCTAACTCCAGAATTGGCCTAAGAACCACTCCTTCAGTTTGCATTCATAAGAGACACTAAAGCAAACATCTAAAATGCTACTGCCTTCTTTTAAATAAGCATTATCAATGTACTAGGAGACTTTGATCTCTGCTTGCAACCCTCACTGCCTTGTATAATTCAGAAATCACTTTCCAGAAGAATTTTCCTCTTGAAAGTTGCTGTTCACACCTTCTGCTGTTCTGCAGAGTTTTTGATTGCAGAGACCAAAAAGGACAAAATTTCTTTATCTCTCTGAGAGATACTCTTTTCTAAGAAAGGGGCTGAGTGCTCAGCTGGCTAACACCTGTCCAGTCTACAGTAAAAGTGCTAAGCATCGTTATGATTATGTATTTTAGGTACCCCTGGGCACAGTTACAGAGTGCCAGTGAGAACCAGTTACAGCCCAGTCAGTGCCCAGTAGATTTCCTCTCTCTTTTTGACAGAAGTGGCAGTTCCTCACTTCACCTAACCCCTTGCTGTGCTACAGACCTGGGTGCATCAGTCATTTAGATAAGTTGTTTACACAAGAATCTGCAGAGGGTTGGTTTGGTTTTAGTTGTGGGTTTTTTTTTGCCTAGAGCATTCTAGAAAATTCATATAACACAGAGCACTGTGCACAGAGCTACAGAAGAAAAATCAGATCAAACAGCAGCTTTGATTTAGAGGCCCCAGGTGGGCGTTGATAAAAGATTGGTGAAGGCTAAAGGGAGTGGTGGGAGTGCAGGAACAGGGGCTGGCTCTGAGTGTGGCTAAGCATGGCACTACTTCTGGAGTGGTTTGTTATATTCCCTCTGTTCCTTTAAACTTGGAGCAGTAGTGATGTGCTGCTGAGCAGAAATTAAAAATGTGTATTTTTATGTGTATTTGTATGTTTGAATTGTTCAGGTTTATTTGATTTCTGCTGTTTTCTAACAAGGTCATTGGATGCTGAACCCATCTGTATTATATACCCAGGCTATACCTGCAGCTCTGGTCTGATGGAGATGTGCTAGAGATGCACATCATCTCTGGGTTGCAATTCTGTGACTCACAGCTCAGTTTGTGCAGCAGGCAGGCATACAGAGCACCTGGACTGCAGTTAATTAGCTATCTAATTGGGTATTTTGACTTTGGATCTCAATATACCTGACTGATGAATATCTGTTGGGCTAATTTTAAGAGATCTGACTGCTTGTTACTGGAATGAGTGTGTGAAACACTGCATCCTTGTGTGCATAATGAAATAACACACTGCATTTTTCCTTCTATCCCTTTGCAGCCATGTGCGAGATGATCAAGATCATGCAGGAATATGGGGAGGTCACTTGCTGTCTGGGGAGCTCTGCCAACCTGCGGAACAGCTGCCTCTTCCTGCAGAGTGATATCAGGTGGGGCTCATAGCAGGTCCAGACTCCTCCAGCTGCCTTTACCTTGGGCTTAGAGGGTCACAGCAGACCTGTGGAATGTGCAGGGGAATGCTCACAGTTGCTCTGTCCATTATTAGCTGCATTTGTCTCCATAAGGGGTATTTTGGGAGGTATTGGGTGGGATGACTTCCTGGATCCCTTGACACACAGCTATTTCTCTCCATCTTAGAAAGGAAAATGTTACTCTTGCGTGCTGAACTGTTGTGCACTAACTGGCATTACAAATGCTTCTCATTGTGTGGAAGAGTGGAAATGCCCCTCTGGATCAGCCAATTTGTTGACCTTGAGCCACAAACCCAAATATGTTCATTATTTCTTTGGGAATAACTGAAAGCCTAGGAGATTGACCCTAAATTTATGTTGCAGCTCAGGACTTCTCTACCAGCAAGGTAGACAGAGGGACTTTCACTAATGCTCCTGTCTTGTCCTTGCAGTATAGCACTGGACCCTCTCTACCCATCTCGCTGCTCCTGGGAGACTTTTGGCTATGCCACCAGCACCACCATGACTCATGTCTCTGAAGAGCTCACCCCACTGCAGCTCTCAGGTCAACTCAACAGCCTGCCTTGCTCCATATCCTTCCGCCAAGAGGAGAGTACCAGCATCATCAGGCTTATAGAGCAGGTGAGCCAGGCATCTCCCTACTCCAGTACTCACCCCTCTGCCTGCAGGTCACAAAGAGCAAAGCCAGGAGCTTGTGTGAGCATTCTTGCTGAGTTGCCCACAGTAAACCACCAGCATCAGCTTTGCTTGTGTCTCCCATCCTTTGTTCAGGAAGCACAGAGATACTCTTCCTGCCTGGCCCTACTGCTCCAAGGTGTAAAGGGTGGTTTGGGAATAGTGCCTTGTGGCAACAGAACATGAATATTGTTCAGATGGATGAAATAGAAGCTTGCAGAGATCCCTGGCCAGACAATGCAGTGTCAGGGAGAAGTGTTACCCCAGAAAAGCCAGGAGGCTTAAACAAACCCCTCAGATAAATTCTGCCTTTCCCTCACAGCCTCTACATCTCAGCAAGAGACCTTCCCCTTCTGCTTACACTGTGTCCAGATCCTCTCCCCTCCCACTTCCCCTGCAGGCCACAGGTTCTGCCCCTGCCTGCCAATAATTGCTCTTGGCTGATAACTGCTGCCATCACAGCGAGGGCTCTGAGGGCTTGTGCTTCCTTCCAGGCCAGGCATGCAACCTATGGGATCCGCAAGTGTTTCCTCTTCTTGCTGCAGTGCCAGCTGACCTTGGTTGTCATTCAGGTGAGTCCTGGCCTGGCTGGGGACAGCATTTATGTCAGAGGACAAGAGTGCTAGCATGGATGTGGGTGGCTGCAGTGGGGCAGCCTTGCGAGAGAGAAGGGTGGACTTCAGTCAGGTTTACACAGCATGTTTGGGGAAGTTACAGGTAAAGACTCTGTGATCTCAGCCTGCATTGTCCCTTTTCCCTGACCCCCATACAGGGGCCTCTTTTCAACTCCTTTTTCCCTGGAGAAAAGCATTCCCTGCAGCACCTGCCCTAGCAGTGTGGAACACGTGGAGGGGCTGCACAGTGACAGCCCTGTTGTCAGCTCATCCCAGTGTTTTGGGGAAGGGTGGTGGCATCGTGGGTACCAAGACTGTCCTAGCACTGCTCACGCTCTGCACTCTGGATTGTTCCTGTCCAGTTTCTCTCCTGCCTGGTGCAGCTGCCCCCCATCCTAAGCACCACAGACATCGTGTGGCTCTCCTGTTTTTGCTACCCACTGCTCAGGTGAGTATCAGACAGGGTGGAATCTCCTGCCTCCCAGCCACAGGATGCACAGACCAGTCCCCAGCCCCACTGTGGCCACGTTAAAAGAAAGCTGACCTCACCCACAGCATGCTAACGAGGCTGCAAGGATTCTTCCAACCACCTGCTTGGACAAATTGCTTGAAAACATAGACAGGAGCATTTGTGTGCTGCTGTGTTAGCCCTGCCTGATCTCTGAGAGCTGCTATTATCTTGTGGCTTGAACTTCCAGATGAAAATCACATTCTAATCCTGATACTGTTGCACTGGCTGGAGTGTGACAGAGAGCCTAGGGTGCCAGGCAGAGGTCAAGGTACCATGGGTGGGTTTTTCCCCATCACACAATTCAAGGTCACCTCTTTCCCTGCCTGCGCCTTCCATGAGTGACACATTTTACAGCACATGCTAAGGCAGTGACCAGATCAGTGCCAATGTTCCAAGCAATCTGAGGAAGTTATTTGGGTTCAGGTGTTAGACACAGACAAAAAAGCAGTAGTTAGCCTACTTGAACTTGTTACTGAGAGACTCACTTACCTTTCTCCAGCATCTCGCTCCTGGGCAAGCCTCCCCACAGCTCCATCATGACCATGGCAACAGGAAAAAACTTGACTTCCATTCCTAAGAAGGTAAGTGGCCCATCAGATTAAAATTGTTCACACATTTTTGTCTTCTACTTTGTCCCAGTGTTGATGAGTACCTGAGAGCCTTCCCAGCTCCCTTAGTAAATTGATCCATAGCCATGCTATCCAAAAGCACAGAGAGGGAGTCCCTTAGTGCCAGGATTCCCCCTGGGCACTTATCTGTAGCATCTCATCTGTATTACAGCTTGTCTTTTGCAGCCACTGATTCCCTGATGGTTTCTGCAGGGGGGGCTGGGCTGGTGACATGCCCATGTCATCCTCCTGCCTCTTCTTATCCACAGACTCAGCATTACTTCCTGTTCTGCTTCCTGCTGAAATTCAGCCTGACCATCTGCTCCTGCCTCATCTGCTTTGGGTTCACGCTGCACGAGTCCTGCAAAGAGGTGAACACTACCAGCCTCAATCTCACAGCCTGCTCCTCCATCATGCTGCACAGGTGAGAAACAGCCTGGCACACACATCCCTCACCCTGCAGAGCCTGTTGCTCTTGCCCTTCCCAGGAAGAACTGATCTCCCCCCCCCAAGCTTCAGACTTTTGCATGGTCCAGCTATAATGGCTACACAGAGGGCTGGGTGCTCTCACTATAGCCTTGACAACGGCATCTTTGGGGCACTTGCTTACTGTGTTCTCCCAGTACTAGGACAGCCTGACTTCAGGCTTCACACTTGATTATTTCAGCTAGAGAGAGCTCCTCTAGAAGAGGACATGGCCTGGTGTAAGTCCCCACTGTTGACTTCTTTCTTGTGCCCTGTCACTTACTAGCAATGCAGATGGTGCTCCTGACTGGTTTGGGACATTTTCCAATGCTCTTCTTGTAGCCCAGAAGCTCACAGCTGGCCTGATTGTTTTACACACAGGTAAGTCCCTGTTCCCAGACCCCCTCTCCCCACCTCCTCATTCCCGACTCGGGGGGAAAACTTGCATCCTTTGCCTCTTTCTTTGCTTTCCTGCCAGACCACAAATTCCCCAATAGGAGCAGACACTGCTTTATGCCTCAGCACAGGCATAAAGCCCCTTGTCTTACTAAACGTTGCCCTAGCAGATTAAAGACAGCACCTTCAGAGCTGTTTCTGCCTCTTACCAACCTGAAGTGCTGATTCCTTTCCAGTCTCGCTAGAAGAGCAGCATCCCTTTTTGCCTTCTCAGAAGTCCTTATATGTCCGCTGCCATTTTGTGAAGCACCCATTTCCTTTCCCTAAACAGCACTGGTGCAGCTGTGGCTACCTTGGAGCTGGAAGCCTTTTTAAACCCTCTGGAGAGGTCACCCCTGGGCTGACCCTCATCACCTACACATGGTTGTTGCTTGGCAGAGCAGGTCCAGCTGCGCTCTGACAACCTTAAAGGGTCTCTGCTCCCTTTCTATCATGTCATGTGGTGCTGTGCCTTGGTGCCAGGCAGAGCGTTGCATGTTGAGATGTGGAGGGTGTCCAGGCCAACAGAAACGCTTCCTGATTTGAGAGGCAGCCTTACTTTGGAGAGAAGTAGCATTCCACTACTGTCTTATGTCCTTCAGACCACTGAGGCTTGGCGAGGACACTCTGCCTGGCAGGTGGGAAATGCTGTTTTGAAGAGCCCAAGCAAAAGCTGAGCAAATGCTCTGTCCTGTGCAGACAGCTCTGGGTCTTTGGCTAAATATCTTTCTCTGGACTGGACCTTTCCACTGGTGCAGGCCTGCAGTGACCCAGAGAGAGGGCACCCCCCCACCCCTGCTCCCTAGTTCTGGTCCTTTGCCTGATGTGTTTTAGCATGCTGGGCTGCAAACCAACCTTGGCATCCACACAGTGAGCAACACTGTGCTGTCCCACTGCTGCATTCCCTCCCACCCTCCCTGCCTGGGCACTTGGGAGTCTGGTCTGAAAGAACTTTGAATGACAGGTTGGTTTCAGGGACATAAACCCCGTATCCTGTTGGAGTAATAGCTGCTGGTGTGTGTGGTGAAGTGTTGTATCTGTATGTGGTGCTCAATAACCCCCTCTCCCATCTGTCCCTGCAGTGTTCATATCCATCACCCACGTCCATCGCACAAAGCCGTTGTGGAAGAAGAGCCCCCTCTCCAACCGGTGGTGGACGCTCACTGTGGCTGTTGTGTGAGTATCCCCAGGCCCTGACAAGGCTTTCCCGAAGGAAGGAGGGCTTTAGACCTGCTCCAGCACCAGTTTGCTGGTGCTGAGGGAAAATGATAGTACATGGCAATTGTTCTCCACCGCTGAATTGGTGAAGGGTCTCTGTTGTGAACTCAGGAGGGGTATAGAGGGGCCTGAACCCTAATCTGTAGATCCTGTTAGCTCTGCTGAGATTTGTTGTGTCTGTTTATGACCTTAGATTGCTGGGGCAAGTGGCACAGACTGTGCTGGACCTGAAACTCTGGGAAAACCTTGATTCTTCATTGACCTTTAACCACGTTTCCATCTCCCCGGTCTCATGGCTCCTGGGTTTTCTTTCCTTGGTCCTTGTGGTTATCATCAATGAGATTGTCAAGCTGCATGAAATCAGGTATGGGGGTAGTAGTGAAGGTGGGGAGAGGGGGCTGGAGCCTCACTCCAACCTGGCTTTGAGCTGCAGAGAAATGATGCACAGGGAACAGGGTGGGGAATAAAAAGGAAAAGATGATTCTATTGTGTAAATCACCTGGCTGTGGTGTGCAAGCTCATGTTCCACCTCTCAGGGAGGAAGCGCAGTGGAGGAAAGAGGGTCAGGGAAGGGCAGTGGCAGTGATTGGGGGCAGGAAGGGAGACCAAAATTTCTTTATCTCAAACCAATGAGAGGGAGACAACCAAGGTCTATGAAATACCAGTGTGGAATTGGAGAGGGCTGGTCTCTCCATCTCGTCCCATGAGGACAGAGAGGCATTGAATCACAGCAGAGGAAATACGTCCTCACACCGTGCCTGGGCTGCGGGGCTCGTTTGCACGGGAAGTGGCTGAAGCCAAGAATTAGTGGCAGGCAAAGTGGCTGGCTGTTCTTCCCAGCACAGGGAGCAGCCAGAGCTGGGAGTTAACACTAATGAGCATTGATTCAGGAAATGGGTTGGTGAGGAAAAGCAGCAGGGATTACAGGGAACCTTAATGGGGACAGAGCTGCTGTCTCTGTTCCTGGGAAGGGTTTCTGGACCTTTTTCTGCTGTGTCTGGTGGCCCTGGAGATGGGACTTGGCTGGATGGGGTAAGACTGAGACCACGGTTTGGGCTCTGGATTCAATTCCCCTCTCAGGGTACCACAGGGCTCAGGCCAGGGGCTTCCCTGCTTCTCAGGGCTGTGCAGCTCAGGGATTGCCGCAGGACAGCTTTGCTTGCCTTTCACCTCTTCTCCACATGCTGATTCTCTTCTTTCTTCTGCCTTCTCCAGGGTCCGGGTCCGTTACCAGAAGAGGCAGAAGTTGCAGTTTGAAACAAAGCTGGGGATGAATTCTCCGTTTTAAAAACTCCCAGCTCAAGTTCCCTGGAGCCAGGGCCACACAGCCACATCCTGCACTGGGAGAGTGGCTGCACCAGAGGCTCGGGGAGTTTTCCCTCACACATGCAAACCAGACAGCCTCCTTGCAAAGCTACATCAGCACCTTCCAGGGGGCCCCAGCAGGTATGCAGCCCCTCCCCAGCCTGCTAGGGTACTCTCAAGGGAGTCTGCAAACTCTGGTGGCTGTTCAAGCTGCTCTTCCTTTATTTATTTATTATTACTAGAGGTTTTTGTTAGTATCATGGTGAGGCTGAAATGAATTGACTCCTTCCCTCTGTGTGAGCAGTTGGGTTTCCTGGACCTGGCAGGAGAATCTGGGGCCAGCAGGGAAGACACAGGGCTGCAGAAGCAAGAGATCTCTTGAAACCCATTTTGTTTTTCCATCTCTGTGTGCTCTCCTGGTGGATGTGTGTGTGTATGCCCTCACCCACCTCCCTGTCCTTGTGTCCTGGGGCAAAGGAGTCATCTCCCTTGCAGCTCCAGGAGTGCTGGATGCCAGGTGAGGACGGGAGCTCCCATTCCGAAAGGGACATTAGGAAGATTCTCTGGCAGGGTGCTGGGAAAGTGGGAAAGCCCATGCGGGGGCCAGGCTGGGCCAGGCCTGCCCTCTAGTGTTGTAGCTGGAGCCATATGATGGCTGTTGAGAGCTTCAAGAGAAGAGGGATGAGACTGGGCTTTAAGAAAAGCTGTCCATGTTTGACTCCAGTGATCTGGTGCAGAGTGAGGCAGGAGGGCAGCTCTGCCTGCAGGGTGTCAGCATGGCTCAGCTTCCTCCAGCCTGGTTGAACCAGCTTACCTGCTTTAAGAACCCCCAGAGAGGTTTGTAACTGTCCTCACTTTTGTGATTCAGATGGCCATTCTGCTTCAGTAGAACACCTGCTTGAGAGGACCAGAGCTAGAGATAAAACCTGAGACTTGCCTGTCCTGCCATGAGGGCGGGGGGACGTCTTTCCAGGCAGGATATCTGCATCTGACACGGAGCTGGTGGATGGCTCCTTTCTCAGTCCTGAGGTTGTGCTGCATCTGGTGCTCACTCTCCAAGGCACAGGCAAACCCCCTCATCATGTCTTTCTGTGGTGGTGTTTGGAAGTCTCCCCTCCGTGGTGCTGCCCTCACATCTGTTCCCTGTTTTTCTTGAGGTCTCTTCTTCATTTGACTGGGGGAAACCTTCCCCTGAGGGCTGCTGCAAACCAAGATTTGCCCCAGTGCAGCACACATGCTCTTGAGCTCTGAACAGACCCCAGCTGTACTGGGAACACTGGTGCCGTTGTGGGCTGACAGTTGAGGGCCACCCAGTAGCACACAGGCTTGGCTACTAGAATATTTGCAGCTTGTGGAGATGTTGACTCCCTTCCTAGTCCTAAAAACTGGCTAAGGCTGGTAAATCCTGGCATTGGTTTTGTTCTCACTATTAACACTACAACACATGGCTGTTGCTTCTCCTCTGGTACCTGAGACTAACAAATGGCTGCTGGTCCTTCCTGGCAGGCAGGGAGCTGGCTGGGAACCCCCAAGTTCTGCCCTGCTGCTCTACCTTTGTCTTCCTTACACTTCAGCATAACCAGAGCACATGCACACTGCTGCGTGCCTCTAAGCAATACCCTTCTCCCTGCTGGGGGGCTGGTAGGAGAGCAGGGCAGGGGCACAACCTCTCAGCTCTGGGCATAGCTGGAGGGGGGCAGCTGGGGGTGTTCAGGGGCCCAGACCCTGTCCCTACAGCTGCAGAGTGATGTTCTGGTTGCGGGGGGGAACGCAGGGCTGTTGTTCCTGCTGGCTGCGTGGGCCTGCTCACCTTTGCCAGCTGGGCTGAACGCTGCCTTCACCCTCGTGGGGCCCTGCAGAGCTGTCTGGCTCAGAGAGAACAAGCTGCATCTTTCTCAACTCCAGACCTGAGAAATTGGCTTCTCTTTCTGATGCCAGGGTCAGCTGGCAGGTGGGTGTCAGGCTGGAGGCAGCACCACCAAGCTGCTCACTATCCCTGCAGAGCAGCCTCACCCCCTAGACCCAAGCTCTTGCCCTCTGCTACTAACTGTTGTAGGTGATAGAAGGCAGCAGATACCAGAGCTTCCTGCTGGCCACACCTTCCTCTACAGGAGGCACCTCCAAGGTTTCCTTCTCCGGGTGATCACAAATGTTTATTTTCCTGCACCTTCCTTCCCCTGCTAGACTTGGAGGGAGCCGAGGCGTATGGACGGAGCCTTTTGGATGGAGGTATCCAAGGGTCAGGGTGCACGGCTTCAGAATGAAATTTCCTACATCGAGAGGTTTTTAAATGGTGTATATTTTATATTAAATTTTTTGGGATGTATGTAAAAATATTTGATTTGTATTAAAACTTGTAAATTGTATAAAAAAAAAAGAAGAAAGAACCAAACCCAGCCCCACACACATCCAATGTATGAACGGCAATAAAGGATTGTCTTGGATAACAGAGAGTGGAAGGGAGTTTGCACCCAGCAAAGGAGGTAAAAATGTGTGTGGCAGGGTCTGAGTTACCTGGCTCATACCCCATGGGGACACAACCCGAGAGCCTGATGCTCCGAGGACCCCATCCTGTCACTTTTTTTCCCACTTTCTGCACAGCTTTGGCCCAATCTGTCCAGCTCTGAATGCCTCTTCCTACAGAATAAGAGTCTGCTTACCTGGTGGTGTCCCAGCTCACTGGCACAGCACACGTGGTTGTTCCTGGGCACCTCTTTGGCCATGGCTGGTGGTTTGAAGCCCTCTGGATGAAAGGTGAGAGGTGAGCTGGAACGAGCAGTGGAGAAAAGCAGCGTGGCGAGGAAGCCTGGGCTGCTTGTTTGGAGCAAAGCAGGACCTGGTGTCGCTGTTGCCACGCTCTGATCACCAAGGAGGTGCCTGGCTCCAGGGTAGCTGAGGCTTCAGAAGCACCCAAAGTTGGGCAGTGGGGCACTGGAAGGCAGTGTTGGTCCCCAGCACTCTGCTGTGATGGTGAGACACCAACTGAGCATCAACCTCGCTGGAGGTGACAGAGGGACTCTTGCCAGCCGAGATAATCTGAGGAAACCCAGATCTTAAGCACTCAAGGGGCAGGATAAAGCTGATCCTCTGTGAACTTCAAATAGCAAGAGGCAAACTTGTGCTGTTTGACACGAAGGACACAACTAGGCAAAACTATCAAAAGGGTAAAATATGCCCCACTGTTTAATAGAATTTAGTCTTAATGGATGTTAGTGGCAAACAAAACACATGATTAACACAAACAGAGCAGATGGTTTAAAATCTGTTGTCAGTCTGGTGATTACACAGGCTATTTTTTCCTCCTCACTGTCTTGCTGCACGGAGCAGGTGCAGCTGGGGTCAGGCAGTCCCAGTTGCAGTGTACATAACTTACACACCATACAGTAGCTTCAAAATAGAGATCTAGAGCTTAAAAAATAGGCATTCTTCTGCAAAATCAAATGTTTAATTCCCTTATTGAGAATGAGAGCAGCGTGGTGCTGCCCTCAGGTGGCTCAGACCGCGACAGCTCCACCCCAGTGTCCTCATCCCTGACCCTAGAGTACAAGACTTGCAGTTCTGGTTAGTAAACATATATAATAAATCACATTTAAAATATATACATTGGCCTTTTAAAAAAAACATTTACAGTTTATCAACATCGGAAAAAAAAATAACTGGGCTTGTCCCAGGTTAACTTGTGAGAGTAAAAATCAGTTTTAAAAGGTTTCTGCAAACCTTTTGATAAAGTGCCACTGGTTGTAGCTATTTAAAAACAATCGGGTCCATGACGTGGCACTTGCCTGTCAGACACGGTCACTTAAATACACACAATGTGATGTATAAATCAGAGCAACCAACGAGCCAGCAGAGAAGTGTCTTAACCACCTCAGACTGACATCAAGTCCCAACCAACGATAGGATTTTTTTTTTTTTCTGTTTTTTTTTTGTCTGTGCTTCTCAGCCCAGGAGCCAGGCAGGCACCTCCTGCCCACCAGCCCACAGCACAACTGCTCCTGGGTGGGGACCCTCAGGAGGGTCCAGGGGCTGCTCCCCTTCCTGTGCGAGGGGCTGCAAACAGCCCCTTCCAGCCACAAACTCCTAAAAGGATTGGGAAGCAACTGCCTCTTCAGCCTCCTTCTCCCTTTCCAGCTTGGTTTTGCATTGGTGATTTTTTACAAAGAGGGGGGAGATGGGGATTATTTCTTTTTCCTTTTGTTTGGAATTTCTGTAGCAAATGGCACTTCGGTACAATCTTAGGTTCCCTTCTGGTGCTCCGATGCTTTCATTTGCTTGGCATGCCGAGTGCAAGCCAAGTTTGGGGCTCTTGGACATATTTAGACATGCACTACTAAACAGATCCTGCTAGAGAAATCTGTCTTGGAGTTATGCAGCCATCCCTGCTGCTTGGCTGCAGGAGCTATCGCTGCCGTTCCCCGCTGCAGGCACGGGGCCGTGACCGCATCCAGCCTGTGAGCACAGGAGCTGCTGCTGAGCTGAATTCACCCAGTGCACCCTGGGTCACCTCTCCCGCTGGGTTTCAGTGCTGCAGGGAAGGATCTCGCCAAGTCCCAAACGCTGCTACTGTTCAACGACGCTCCCCGTGGGGTTTGTGCCAGCGGCTGCCCGCGGGGAGGGGGAGTGGGAAAAGGGACTATTTTCTCCCCAAAAAAGGGATAGAGGAGGGGAAAAAAAAAAAAAAAAAGGAAAAAGCCACACTGCTACTTCCCCCTGGCAGCAGGGGGGGGGTGTGTGCAGGCACGGTGTCGGCAGAGGGCAGCCACCACTGAGCAGCACGATGCAGCCAGACTGGCACGAACACACGGACCTTCAGTGCTGCCATCGCCATCCTCACCCTCCGGGGAAGGGCCCTCCGTGTCCAGCAGGGCTGGGGCAAAGCATCCGCCGCTTCGCCCGCCCCAGCTCCAGGGGTCTGTGGGTCCCACCGGAGGGATTTGGATCCACTTGGATTACACGCTGCCTGACACTGATGCGTTTGGAAAAGCAAACAACAAAGCAGAAAGGTTCCTTCTCGCTCCGCAAGCTGCCAAATCGCGACAAGCCCTGTCTTCTTTTAGCTGCTGTCAGGCCTTGCCGGGGCTGGGTTTTGCTCAGTAAATAGCCAGCTTGGTGGTGGCTGCCCGGGGAGGTCTCTCCTTTGACACATTGTTGGCAGGGGATAAATAATAAGAGGCAGAACTCGGCAATGCAGCGGGGAAAGAGAAAGGTCCCTTGTGGAGGCTCCTCAGCTCTGTGCAAGGGAGTGAGGTTCTTCTCCCTGGCCTCCAGGACCGCATGTGCGGCCCCTCTGGGCTCTCCTCCTGCTACCAGTCTGGTGGGAAATGCCTGACCCCCTCAGAAACCGGCCCATGGCCACGCTGGCACGTGTGAGAGAGCCAGGGGCGAGCAAGGAGGGGCAGCTGCGTTCCCAGCCGCAGTGCAAAGTGCGGAGAGGGAGGCGGCTGGAGGGACCTGGAGGCACCGCTCAGTGCTGGATCCGCTCTTCCCCCGTCACGAGGGGCAGTGGCGGAGCAGCCGGAGGCTGGGAGGGGAAGGAGGGAGCGAGCCTCAGTCCAGCATCGCATCCAGCTGGTCAGCCAGGTCGTCGAACATGTTGCTGATGTCTTCCAGGATGTTCTTGGCCGAGTGCACGGCCCCAGGGGGGCTGGGGAGGAAAGGGAGAGAGTCAAACCACCACCCAAAGGCTTCAGGTACCGATGAGGCAGGGTTGGCCAGACTGGACCTGACCCTGCACGTGTGACCTGGTGTGGCACAGGCACATGCCCATGCACAGCCCTCCACGTGTCCTTGCTGGGGGCTTCCCCATTCCGCCTCAAGGGGCCCAACCCCAGCATTTCCCCCTGCCCCCAGCTCCATCTCACCTCTCTGTCTCCTCCGCTGTGATCTTCTTCTCTGCCACCTGCAGCGTGGTGGCCAGGGTGGAGTTGGCCTGCTCCAGCCGCTGCTGGGCCAGGGTGGCCCCCAGGGTGGCAGCCAAAGGCTTCGCTGACACCTTGCTGCCCACCTCCAGTGCCAGTGAGCCAGGACTGGCCAGGGACCCGATCACATCTGGCACCACCTCTGTGGCCGCCCAGGGAGCCACGGTGTGGCGGGGGGGCTGCAGGACCTGCTGGTAGATGGTCTTGGGCCCGGAGAAGACTAGCTTGGTGGATGCCACGGAGGTGTGCTTGGTGGGGAGGTCTGCAAAGGAAGGGGACTCATGGCATGTGGTGGCACATGTCATCCTCACCTCCTCTACTGATCCAGCTGGGCAGGAGGGAGCCTCAGGTTCCCCCACTGCCTTGGAGACACCCCCACGAGCCCGCGTACCTGGAGTGGGTGTCCTCACCACAGCGGTGCTGAGCAGCACCGTGGGGCTGGGAGCTTTGTTTGGGCTCGGCGCCTTCTTCATCCCCTTCTCCAATGACAAGATGCTTTTCTCTATCTCGGCAATCCTGAACTCCACGCTGTCATCGTCGAAGGCGTCCCCAGCCAGCGCTGCCCGCGGTGCGGGTGTGACGGGCCCGGCGATGCTCACGGCCTGTGCCTGGGCGTACTGGGGCGCGGGGCCCGCCTCGGCCTGCCCCGCCGCGCTGAACGCCTTCAGCACCGCCTGCAGCGGCTCCCGCTCCTTGAAGCGGGGCCGGCGCTTCACCGTGTCCGACTCGGTGAGGTTGAACTCCAGCACCGGCGGCTCCTTGGGGGCAGTGGGTGCCACCGGCTCCTTCCCAGCGGAGCAGGGAGGCTCCACCGGCTGGGAACTGGGCTCTGTGTCCGGCATGGCTGTGTCAGCCTTGGGGTGCCCGGCAGGCTTTGGCCGCTGTTTGATGGTTAAGTTGCCTTCTTCTGCAAAGGGGATGCACTCACTGGAGCTGTTCTGGGAGGATGAGGAGGAGACTCCTGGCTTGGCCTCCTCCTCCGTGTCCGAGCAGGCGTCCTCCTGCCCGCCCTGCGCAGCCACCTCAGTCACGGGAGCGCTGGGCTCGCTGAGTGTCCGTCTCCGAGGCTTGCTGCTCTCAAAGGGGTCCCTGCTGGCATCGGGAAGTGTGGCACAGCTGGTGTCACCGCCATCGCGGGACTCATTGTCCACATCTGCCCTGGGGAGACAGTCCTGAGCCACGTGCAGTGGTTTTGGGGCCAGGAGGGGCTTTGGTGGACTCGCCCCCGGCATTCCCTCCAGCGCAGCTGCCAGGCTTTTCACTGTCCTGCCACGGCCGGTGTCACCAGGGCTGGCACCCACGTCGGCCACGTCCTGGGGCACTGTGGGCTGCTGCTGAGGGTCGGGGGGCTGCTCACCACCTGGCTCAGCAGGCAGGGCACTGGAGACGGAGCTGAGGCGCTTGGGAGGTGGTGGTGGAGGGCCCTTGCGCTTGGCCCGGATGGCGAAGGATTGGCTGCGGGTCACCTTGGCGTCCGTCTGCAGGCAGCCCCGCGGCATCTGGCTGCGGCCCGGGCGCCGCGTCAGGGTGGCGTAGGAGCCCAGGGTGCTGGTGGGGACCCCCTCCTCCTCCTCATGCTCCCCGTCTGACAGCGCGTAGCGGTTCAGGCTGTGCGAACGCTTCTTGTACTTGAAGCCTTCGCCCCCGTTGTGCTGCTCCCCGGCCTGCCAAGTGCCCAGGGCTGTCCCAGCTGTAGGGGACGTGGCAGGTGGCTCCACAGGGCCACACTGGCTGTGCAGGTAGGAGAAGGCTTTTTGGGCTGACGTCTGCAGGCTGCTCTTCTGCCCAGGGGAGATGGAGGGATATGGGTGCGCCGAGACCTTGGGCTGCTCCGCTCCCAGGAGGGAAGGGGCTGTCAGGGATTTCAAGGAGACGTGCGGGTACATGAAGACATATGGGGCTGTTGTCTTGCTGGGGGTCTGGGGAGGGCTACAAGGGGTGACCGCTGGTGTCCCAGCGCCTTTCTGAGCCACCGTCCGGGCATACTGATCCGTGCCTTCGGGCAGGTTCCTCTCCTTGAGGGGGCTGCCCCCGCTGCCATTGGTGTAGCCATTGAGCCCCTCGGGGGACACGAGCTTCCCGTAGGGCTCGGGGCTGGGCTGTCCCGGCAGGCTGGCCGGGCAATCCTTGCTGCGGGGGGGTGCACAGGACTGCCCGCTGCTGCTGCTGCTCTCCCCGCTGCCCAGGCTCTCCTGCGAGGGGCTGGAGAGGTGCCGGGACAGCACGTTGTCCTGTGAGTGCCCCGAGCCCCGGGACCGCACCCCAATGCTCTCCTGGCTCCGTGACATCCCCTGGCTGCTCTTGATGCTGAGTGTCTCATGGCAGCTGTTGGACATAGCTGTTTGGAGCTCGTAGCTGAGCTCGCTGTCCTGGAAGGTTGTCATTTTAGGGGTGTGTGGGGACTGGCACTCCCCGTTCTCCAGTGACTCAATGGTGACGATGTCCAGGGCACCAGGGACTTTGCGTCTTGCCAGAGTTGCTTCTGCTTGGTTGAGGCTTTTGTGGAGGTCTCTGAGCTTCTTGACAGCCAACATGATCTTCTTCTGGTGGCCTGCAGGAAGGTTGCAACAAGAAAGGAGCGTTAGGTTGGCTCTAGCCCTCAAGGCCTTTGTTTCCTGGCCAAGAAGAGTTGTGGTCACGTCACCAACCAGGGCAAAGGCCTCCAGGTTATCCAAACCCTGCCTATGGGAGGAGACAAACTACAGCCTGCGTCCACCTGGCTCAGCCCAGCTCCAGCCTGCCAAAGGGAGTCCTCAGGGACAGCCACAAACTGACCTTTCCAAGCGCACAGGACGTGCCTACACTTCCCAGCCTGAGGAATAACAGGGTGTGGAGTCCTGGGTGGGAAACTTGGCTGCCCTGGGCCACCCCAGAGTGGTGACAGGGACTCACCCAGCTTGTTGATGCCGATCTCTTGCAGATCCTCCCATGTCAGGTCCGTCACGATGGTGATGGAGTCGTAGCCGTTGTTCACCAGCTTTTTGTGGTACTGGGGCAACCCAATGGCACTGAGCCAGTCCATCAGGTCAGCCTGTGAAGAGCAAGGAGATGCTACCATGAGGATTGAGGTATGGACAGCACCTTCATCTATCCCCTCCCTGCCCAGGAGACTCTGATTTTGGGGTCTCTTCGGCTGCATTAACACAGGCCATTGCAGCACGCATTTACTTAAAAGCCCCCATCCTGTCCTGGGGAAAGGTGGCTCTGAGAAAAGACCTGGGGAAAAGAGGAGCAAAGCCCCAGTGCTAGGGACTCACTGGGATGTAGTTGGGCAGCCACTCGGCGATGCTGAGCTGCCCAATCTCAGTGGAGATCTTCTTCCTGTGGCCTGGCTTGGTCACGCCGATGGCCGTCAGATCCTAACGGGAGCAGAGTGAGGCTGTGGTTAGCAGTGGCATGGGGAGCACAGGGCAGTGGGTACACACTGCTGGCAGCTCGGGGGATGCTGGCTGGGGAGCAAGGACCTGCCTTACCTCTGGGGTCATGCGGCTGATGGTGGGGACGTCGTAGCCAGCATTGAGGAAGTTGGCAGTGTAGGACTCCAGCTGGAACTCACGCAGCCAGTTATAAATGGCTTCTGCATCCTGGGGAGAGCATGGAGCAAAGAGCAGCCCGTGACGGTGGCTGCAGGGGCTGGAAGGACCTGGCTGCTCCAGGCAAGACTCCAGGACTTCCTTGGGCAAAAGGACCTCCTTGGACCACCTGTCCCCACCATCCCCAACACCCAGTCCCCCGTGTCCCCAGTGCAGCAAAAGCAGTTGGCCCAGTTACCTTCCCCTCAAGGAGCTGCTCAGGCCGCAAGAACTGGTGGGAGAAGACCCTGTCTCCAGGGGGGCAGCTGCCCGGGGTCTGGTGGCCCTGTGGCCCTGGCAGAGAGGAGAAAGAATGGTCAGAGGCACTTGGGCAACGAGCAGCCCCCCAGGCCGGGGAGAGAGCTGTCCCCAAGGCCCTGTGGTACCAGGACATCCCTCACCTGCTGGGGAGGTCAACTGCCCATTGTGTGGCTCGGATCCCAGAAGGTGCTGCTGGAGGTCATCGCCAGTGGAGGGCAGCGGCTGGGAAAGAGAAGTGAGTGGAGGAGGAACCTCCCTCCCTGTCCCCCCAGGTGGGTGCCAGGGTCTGCCTTGCATCCCCAGGAGTGGGGTGGGGGTCCCCACACTGGGCCACCAGGCACAGCTTCCCCTAGTGAAGGGCTGGTCCCTCGCAAGAGATCTGGGCAGGATTTGGCCCAGGGCCCTTTTTATTCTCTCAGGTGACACAGGACACAGTGGAGATGCCGTGTGGTACCAAGCACAGCCTCCAGCCCCACTCACAAGGGCCAGCTGTGCTGGGGGGGGGCAAGCAGGGACCCTCCAGGAGCATCTCCCCACTGAGCCACAGTGAACACGTGTTTGGTGGATGAGGGGAGCACCACGGAGGAGGGGCAGGTGCCTACCCTAGAGTTCTCGATGAGGATGCTGGTGCTCTGCCCGTTGGTGCCCTCGGTGCTCTGGCCGCTGCCTGCACTGCGGATGCTGCCGATGCTGCCCTCGCTGCCCACGCTGTTCCTGTCTCCTGCTGCTCAGGACAGGCAGGGACACCGTCAGCAGTGCCCCGGGATTGGGGCTGACGCAAGGCACAGAGGTCCCCAGTAGGGACCCGTGTGCCAACAGTGACACCAGTAAAAACCAGCCTCCCACCAGATCCCACAGACAAACACATCGGTCCCTCCCACCTCCTGGCATGCACAGCCCAGATGGAAACCTGGGCTGGCAAGGGACACGTGAAGGGGACACGGGGACATGGCCCAGCCAAGGACACGGGGAGGGAAGGTGCTGCTCTATGGGCTCCCCTAAACTCCCTTTCCCTGTGCCTGCTCCCTCTCATCTGGCTGCTTCCCCGCCAGGAGATGGAGGTGGAGTCTCCCCCCACGCCCCCCTGACCTGAGCTGTCAGGGCCCGGAGCCGTCCGGGTTAGGGTGAGGTGGCCATAGGCTGAGATGCTCAGGGCTGCCTGGTGAGGACACTCGTCGGGGAGGTGCTGCAGCCCGCCAGGAGGGGCCAGGAGGGTCCCGGGGGGACCCTGGCGCTGGTGCGCGGGCGCCACGCGGGGGACAACCATGCCTGCATTCAAAGACAAAACACGCGTGGTCAGAGCTCGTGCTGGAGGGAGGGCAGGGGGATATCTGAGCCTCAACTCCCAGACTGCCACCCCACTGATGGTGCAACCTCCTGTGCCCACCCGAGTCCTTCTCTTTTCCCCTAACTAGCCAGGGCTGCGGGGACCTGTCCTACAGGAGGTGCCAGGAAAGCCAGGATGGTTTCACACAGGGGACTGTCCCCCGCGTGCCCAGGGTGGCCACTCACCTGTTCGCTTGCTGATGACTTCGGCGATGGAGGGGGGGAAGTACCCGACCCGATCGGTGCCTTTCTGAGTGTCATGGATGTGCCCCTTCCACCGCCCATCGGGGTGCTGCTCCAGGACCTGCCATGGGGACAAGAGGGACAGAGTTGGTACTTGGGCCTGTGGCGGGGCAGGGGGAGGGGGAGCAGGGAGCAGCCTCACCGTGATGACGTCTCCTGCCCGGACATTGAGAGCAGTTGGGTCATGGAGGTTCCAAAAGTCCTTTAAAGCTCGGACCTTCAGGATTCCTGATGCCTCTGAAGACAAGGGATAGAGGGAAGAAAGAAAGTGCCAAAGCACAGGGAGGAAAGAGAGAGGTTCAGGGAAGGCAGAGGGAGAAAACAAGAGCGAGGAGAGGGGAGAAGAAAACATTAATACTGCAAAAGGACTTGATCCCTGGGCATTGCCTACGTGGAGGATAGGAGCATGCCTGATGGGACTGGGATGCTGATGCTTGCAGCCAGGCTGGTTTAGGCTGTTCAGGAGAAGCACTGGGAGCCCCAGACAGGTCCCAGGGGAGAAGCAGTCCCTCTCAGTGCCAGGCAGCACCTGCTGTGCGCTGGCCCCACCTCACCTCTCAGCAGCTGCTTGATGTCCTTGCTGGCGTGTGAGGTGGTGAACTGGTTCACGATGTCCAGTGCCGTCTGGTTGTATGTGTTCCTGATGTTCACATCAACACCACCCTGCCCAGGAAGGGACATGGTGAGGGACAGACCCATGGGGAATGGAGGGACCAAAGGGGAGGGACTGATGGCTGACCCCCAGGAGCTTGTCCCCCCATGCAGCCCTGTCCCCACTGCACTCACCTCCAGCAGCAACCGCACCACCTCCGTTTTGCCGTAGAGCGCGGCCTCGTGCAGGGCTGTGCCTGTCTTCGTCTGTTTGTTGATCTCGATCCCAGCCTTCAGCAACTGCCTGGTAGGATGGTGGGAGAGGCATGAGTGGCAGGACATGGACATCAGGGCCAGGCAATCAGCTGCTTTGTGTGGGAAGGGGACAACCCTTTGCACCACTCTGGGGACGAGGGACTGAAGTGCGTAGTGGGGAGGTGGGTTTGGAGGAAGCAGGATTGAAGCCATGATGGGATTTGCCAGGATAGGGCAGTGTCCGGGGCTGGCGGGGGGTTACCTGATGATCTCCTTGTGCCCGTTCTTGGCTGCCAGGTGCAGCGGGGTGGTGTAGTTGGGGTCAGTGGCATCCTTGGACTGTCCCTCCAGGAGGGCGACACATAGATGGCTGTTCAGCAGCAGCTGGGCCACCTGCATGAGGCACAGGGTGAGCAGCTGGGGTGCAGGTACCCCTGCCTGCACCCTCCCAGCCAGGGGCTCACCCCTGGGGCCAGCCCTCAGCTCCCCATCCCACCACTGCCCTCCATCCAGGACTCCACAGCCCCAGGGCTCGGCTGGTGCTTGGTGGGGCCACACTGTCGTGAGGGGCTGTTAAAGGTCACAACAGCCAGAAATAGTCTTCCCATAATCAGGCTTTTCAGATCAAGCCCTAAAAAGTTCCAGTCTCTCTGAGCCCAGAGCGACTCTCAGCATCTCGGGGCAGCCCAGAGGCACAGAGGAGTTATTTTTACTGCCCTGTTTATAGCTGCAGACATTACAGATGCTCCAAAAATGGAAATATGCCCCGGTCCCCTCCTCGGTGGGGCACGGGACGGTCTGGCTGGCCATGCTCCAGCCCAACCCAGTGGTGCGGTGCTGGCTGGGCTGGGGTCTGCCAGAGCATGGGGTGGCCCGGTCCCCATGAGCCATGTCAGGGACCTCGAGAAGCTGAGTGAGGCCAGGAGCTCGGGGCTGGCAGGGATTAGCCAGCTCAGCCTCTCTGTGCTTAAAACAGGAGCAAAACTGGGGTGGGTGAGTGGGGGGAGGCTCAGGGAACCGGGGGTGAGAACTCCTGGATTTTCTCCCAGCCTGACGCTGCCCTCCCGCGAGGTCAGGAGCAAACACCACAGCTCCTGGGTGCAGGATCAGGCCTTGCCCAGCCGTAGGAGAAGGCAGGTGCTGCCTGCCAGGCTCCCAGGCTTGTAGCAGAGGGACAGTGACTGTGGGCAGACCCAGCACTTTGCTCCCAGAGGAGCCAGTGGGCTCCAGAGCCGCTCCCGAGAAGTGCCCAGTGCAGGGCAGAGCCCCCAGCGCTCACCTTCAGCCGCCCGAACTCACAGGCCAGGTCCAGGGGGGTTTTCTTGGCCTTGTTGATGAGGCAGGGGTTGGACTGGTGCTGGAGCAGCATCTCCGACTGTGGGGGAGCAACGTGGCACAGAGGCTCAGCATCATCCTGCGCCCCTGCCTCCTTCCCACCCATGTGATGAGGTTTGTCCCCACCAGAGAGACCCGGGGTGGGTGGGTGGTGTCTCTGGGCTCTCACTTACCACCTCGTAGTGGCCGTACTGCGCCGAGAGGTGCAGTGGGATCTGCCCGTCCAGCGAGGCCATGTTGACAGAGGCAGCGGCGCGCAGCAGCACCCGCACCGGCTCCACGCGCCCCTGCCAGGCTGCGTAGTGGAGGGGACGCATCCCTGCGGGAAAACGGGGCTCAGTAGGGCTGGATGTGGCCCCCCACCTCGCTCCGTGGGCTGAGCCAGCTGCTGGAGGTATGGGGCTGTGCCAGGGGGTCACCCCTTACCGTTGCTGTCCTTGATGTCGACGGTGGCCTGTGCCTCCAGCAGCAGTGAGATGAGGTCCAGGCTGCCGCCCAGCGCCGCGTGGTGCAGTGCTGAGAACCTGTGACACAAGGCAAGGCTCAGCCCAGCCCTGGTCCCTGCTGTGCTGTCTCTACAGCCCCTGCCTGCACAGGGACATGGGCTGAAGGCCAGAATGGTCACCAGCGGTTTATGGGTATGTCCCTCCTGATACCCTGCTCCCGGTGCCTCAGTTTCCCCACAGCAAAGCAGAGATAAATCCCTCTGTGTTGTCCATGCCCTGGGGCTCAGTGAGGGATGCAGGGGCCTCCTTGTACCCCTGAGGCCCCAGTGAGCCAGGTCCCTCACCCCCTGACCTGCACGGGGACAAGCAGGCGGGATGAACAGAGGTGCAGCCGGGCAGCCCGAAGCCTTGCTGCTCACAGCATCCAGCAAACACACCGGCCCTGCGGCTACTCCTGGCCCCTCTGCCAGCCACCCCCTCCCCGTGCCAGCAGGGATGCTGGGAGCCCACGGCACAGTGTGGGAGGCCGCCGGTAATGAAAGAGCTCTGTGTCTCGGGGCTGTGAAAGGGGCCTGTCTGCCCAGCACTCCCCCCGTGCTGTCACGTGAAGGGCCACAGCCGAGTGAAGGGTCCCTGTGCTGCTGGGATCAGCCCATGTGCTGCTCCAAGGAGCCCATCGGAGCTCCAGACAGCTCCAGCCCAGGGATCTGATAGGCTCAGCAGTGTCCCAGCCACATGCTGGGGACAGCACAGCCAGCACAGCTCCTGACCCATGGGCCCAGGGCATCCCCAGGTCCCTGCAAAAGGTTTCTAGGCATCGCAGGAGGGACGCTGCTCCCTCCTTCAATGTAGCCACCACATCCCCAAGCCCATGCCAAAACCTCTGCCTCGCGCCGAGAACGCAGGGGGTACAAATTCCCCCTCGAGCCAACCCAATCCCCTGCAGGGATCCCTGTGGGGCCAGCTCTGCCCTGGAGGCAGCTGCACAGACCCACGCTCGCTCACCCACCCTGTCATCTCCAAACCACAAGGATGCCGAGGCCATCACCAGCAGCACAGCTCTCCCAGGAGGGTGCAGCTCTGCTGTCCCCATGCATGGGTCTCATTTCCCCACCATCCCCTTCCTGCAGCCCAGTAAAACCCAACGTGCCACCCGCACTGTTCATACCCTGCATGTTGCCCTCTGATGAGGAATGCACCCTTTACCCACATCCCCATCAGCAGCCCTTCCAGAGCTGCCCAAGCACAAATCCTGTGGCTTATCAGAATCAGATCATTGCTCCCATTATTACATTTTTTTTCTATTAAGCTCCATCTGCACAGTATTATTTTAAGACAGAGCCATCCTGCACATTTTCAACCCCCCGCTGGCCTGTTAGGACTCATTATGGACACCTCCTCCTACAGAGTCCTCAAAAAGAAAACATGTAGAAATTAGGTACAACAACAGCACATAAACCAATGCTAATAACTCACGGGTCAGAGTTAATTCAATAAGAATAACATGCTTATTTATTTTATGGGCCTTTGTGGTTTCTTTAACTCCCAGTACCCAGCTTATTAAGTGCTTGGATTTTGGAAGCGATGAGCTACAGAAATATGCTGTGGTCACTTGGCAACATCATCTCTTCTTTCTCTAACATCCCCCTCCAACCAAAGGGATTTTGCTCTTGGGATATCAAGCTCAGACAGAAGCACATGCAGGAGCTGTGGTTGGGCGGGTGCTCCACTGTGCTTCAACCAGCACTCAGGACATGGGGCACTGGCTGGACACGCTGCAATCCTTTTTCACCCCCTGCCATCCTTTTTCACCCCCTGCCCTGTGGAGGGGGACACAGCAGAGCTTCACAAAGGATTTTACAGGATGGATTAAGCACAACCCTCAGCTCAGATCCAAGCAGGGGTTGAGTCTGCCTCTGCAGGGCTTGCCCTGGCTTTGGGATGCTGTTGTGTTCTCCAGGGCTCAGCAGCTTCCCTCAAAAGCTTTATGATATCCAGAGCTGCAGAACTGACTGGATATTGTGGAAAGCAAGCCCACCCACGCCGGTGGCAGCAACACCCAGCACCCTGCCCGGGGAGCACTCACCCATCCGCATCCTGGTAGTTCACGTTCAGGCGCTTGGCAGATCCCAGGAGCTCTGCAGAGAGAAGAGGCGAAGGTCAGGGCAGGAGGCAGAGCCCAGATGGCCCCCAGAACCCCATGTGAACCCCAACCCATGGCCACACCGACCTCCCAGTGTGCAGAATAGTGCCTGACCCATCCCAGAGGCCTCTCCTCTCCTCTCACTCTATGTTCACCTCCACGAACCCTCAATAGGCTGACCCAGCTCGAGCTCAGACCCTTTCCTCCCTCTGTCCCTCCTGCTCCATTTCTGTGTGCCCCTGGGATGGGTTGGTCCCCACAGCTCCTGTCACCCCAGCTTGGTGGGACACTTCCTTCCCCTTTATAGGCAGTGGTGGCCCCAAAACTGCTGAGTGGGGCCATTTTGCCCCCCACTCGCTCCCTGGGCCCACCACTGCTGGCAAGGCCTGGCCCACAGACCACATGGTTGGCATTTTTATGGCTGGGGCAGAGGCTGAAGCCTCTCAGCCATGAATGCAAGGATTGTGCCACCTCGGCTATCGCCGTCGCCTCGTCTGTCCCTCCCTCTCCTTCGGGGACCACTGAGCAGCAGAGGATGCTCACCCCACCCTCGGCACAGTCTCACGCACACCCCCAGCTCCCTGCTCCTTCCCGCAATTAATTCGAATGAATTCCTTCCTCCCACACAGAGAGGACGTTTTATTCTCCACTAAAGGGCTGAGAGTGGATTAACATCTCTGGAATTCATCCACTGAGTCAAAAGGGAAAGAAAGGGGAAGGTATGCGGGGGGCAAGCAATGCCGCCGCTCCTCCTCTGCCTTTCCAGGCAGCCCTGTCCCTGAGCTGGGGGGGATTAAATGCTTTGAAAGGTCTCAGTGCTGTTTCCTATGGAAAATCAAAGTCCAAGAGCCGGGCTCCAAGCCCGAGGTGAAACAGCTGCTCAAACCCCACCAAAACATCCTGGGGAAGGAGCCCCCTCCCTCACAGCCAGGCAGATCTCCAGGGCTACAGCCCCCTCTCTTCCTTCTCCCCCTCTCCTCTTCCTTCTCCCCCTCTCCTCTTCCTCCTCCTCCTCCATTCCCTTCTCTTTTCCTCCTCTCCCAAGCTCTCTGCCCACCCTGCATGGCAGATCCCACACAAAGCCATACGCTGCTGCACGGCCCCTCTGCAGGAAAGGAGTGCTGGAGAGGGGGATGGCTCATTCATCATGCAAATGGATAATTAAAGAAAATCAAGGAACGGTGTGTTCATTACTGCAATTTGCAGTGTTTTGTAAACAGCCTAATTAATGCAAAATGGGCTTGGAGTGGCTGCTGGTGAAGGACTCGTGACTCGTCACCACAGCTGAGGAGATGAGGACAGGATCACCCTAATTACCTCTTCCAGCGGCTGTTTGCCCTCAGAGCTGCAGACAGCACCTCCACCAACCCACAAGTCCCTCCTGAAGGGACCAGCTCCCAAAGCCACTACTCAGCAGAGCTCCCACTTCTCCCTTCCAGCCCCACATTGCCCAAGAGCCAGGATCCAGGGTCTCCATCAAGGACAAGCTGCGACGATGGGAAGAGAAGGGCATTTGAAAGAAGCAGAAACATCCCATAGCCCTGAGGTTGGTCCTGGAGTTGAGCAGTGCTCACTATTTGAGAAGGGAGAGCTCATCCTAAAATCCCATCCCCAACTCCCTCCTGGGAGGGGACTGGGCTGGCTGGCGGGGTCCTGATGAGCAGGGCTGGGATGCGGTGGGTGTCCCTGCCTGCTCCCCAGCCCCAGGAGGCAGCTGTCTACATCTGCACGACCTTGGGTCTTTGCTCCTCTCCCCAAGCAACATTCCTCAAATTAGTTCCCTGCTCCGGCAGCCCAGCAAGGTCGGGACATGTGGCAGGACCACATGGACACGGTGTGGGCAGCTGGGAAAGCAGCAGGTCCCAAAAAGCTGGGAGCAGCATCCCCTCTGGGACTCTTCCCACATGTGAAAGCATTAACACTTGTATCCACCTCGGGCAGGAAGGTAGAGTCTATCCCCATTCTGCAGCTGGGTAAATCACTCCTCGGAGAGCTGGAGGGTGTGCAGCCAGCCTGGAAGGTGAAGTGTGGGCAGGAAAGGGGCCAGACACCCTGGCACTGCAGGCCCAGGCAAAGAGAAGAGCTGAGGGATGGAGGGGAAAGCAGGGCACAGCTGGGCAGCACCATCCCTCTGCTCCTGGGGACATGGTGACAGGAAGGCAGGTGATGGGACACTTCCCTGCATCCCTCTTCCGCATTCCATCCATGTGCTCCTTTTGAATGATTCCCTCATTTTTCTCCCCATTTCTTCAGCCTTTTCTCTCCCTGTTTGTGTCCCAGCAGCTCCAGGCTCCCCGGCCTTTCCCACCCAGACATTCTGGGGCTCAGCAGAGGCCAGACCAAGCTGTTCCATACCCCGCAGCCCTCCCAGACTGGCTGGTTTGGAGGCACCGCTCTGGTGGGGAGACCACAGAGCCAGGCTGGGAAAGGGCTGCGGGGCTGGAGCCGATCCAAGCACGGCACTGGGATGGGGGCTGGACTCTTCTTCCCAGCTGCATCATCCCCTCCTTGGGGTTTGCACTGGGGCAGGAGCACCCGTGGGCCTGATCTGGGAGCACACTTACATGCCAGGAAGATGAACCCAGAAAAACATGGACCCAGCTCCGAGATGCGAAAAGCCCTGAAGGGGAGATTTCCAGGGGAAAAAAACGCAGCTTTTTGCACCCTGAGGGTTTACTCTGACCGTGAGCCCCCCCCCTGCTTGGCCCTGCTCCCCAACACGACCCCTCCGGGGGGTCCCGTTGGGCCCCCACCCCGCTCTGCTCCCCTGCTCGGGTGCGTTCGCCGGCACCTGCCCGGGCAGGACGAGGCCAAGGCTGAGCGAGGCCTCGAGGGAGCCGGGAGCTTCTGTGCAGCGTCTGGCTGCCAAGCGGCAGGCGGGGAGCCCCTCCGGAGCGCTCGGCAAATTGCTTACAAATGTCGGGCCGTCGGCCGGGCCAAAGGCAGCGCAGCCGCCCGTGCGCCACGCGGGGCCCAGACTCTCACCCACACACAGCCCGGCTCCAGCCAGGGGCACAGTGCTGCTCCTCAGCCTTCCGGACCCCCGCTGGTGAAGGGGGGCTGGGATGGTGCAGCCCCACACAGCGCCTTTCCAACCAGCCCCCTCTGGCATCCCGTGCCTCAGTTTCCCCAATGCAGCTGGGCTGCACCCCCACCGCTGGGATGCCAGGCTGGGCTGAGCTCCCCGTGGGGTGGAGGGGGCTCTGGGGGAGCAGCCGGCCAGGGCAGGTGCCTCGCCTGTGCTGCTGGCAGCCAGCCTGGTGCAAACCCTTATTTACCCCCCCGGGATGCTTTCACAGCACGGGCTGTGCCAGCTGTGTGGAGCCAGGTGTGCCCTTGTCCAGCCCAGCCAGCACAACGGGCACCCTGCGTCACCCCGTGTCCTCCACTGGAGACCTTCTCTCCATGGGGACACCCTTGGGCTTTGCTTTGAGGGCTGGGAAGTGGTTACGATCCCTCTGGAGCACTGAACATCTCAGTGCTCACTGGGAAGGGGCGACAGACGCTCGGCTGGGTTTGGCTGGAGAAGGAACTGCCCAAATACCCTGTGTTCCCTCCAAGTCCCTTTGGAGACTCCTGCCCTGGCTTACATAGAGAGCAAGGCTCCAGAAAGCAGTGCTTTTGCTGTGATCCCCTCCAGTTTTGTCCACCCAGCCTTTGTCTCTGTGTGGGACAAAGATCTATAAGTGCAGACCTACCTCGTGCCAGAGACACCTTGAAAAAATGCATCTTTCTGCTCCTCCTGTATCACAGAGCCTCATCTCTTCCCCTTGCCCTGGGAAACACATCCTCACATGCCGTCTGCAAGCATCTCCACACCATGAGCCTCCCTGCACAGCAGGTCTGAGCATCCTGGTACTGTGAGCATCCCCATACTGCCAGCCACAGGCATCACTCAATGTCCAGTCACAACCACCACTGCACCATGACCGTACCTGCACCTCGAGCATCCCTGCACTGCTGGCCATGAGCATCCCACACACCGGGATGCTCTGCCCGGGCACTGCAGGAATACCACCTTGCTGGCCCAGGTGGTGGGAGAAGGACTGTATGCTTTGGACACACCAACTACATGCACATACTCTCTTGGGAAAATAAAATCCACCTGGGGACTGTCACCACTAAGCCAATAAACCAGCTGGAGGAGCTAATCAGCTGTGATCCCGCAGAGCACCAGCCATCTCTGATGGTGCTGGCAGCCTCTCAGGTTGGAGGTGGAAGCTTCACCCAACCTGCCCTCAACCTGCACCAACAGCCTGGGGTGGCCCTGCCTCAGCATGTGGTGGGTTCACTCTGGGGCTCAGGAGAAACTCGATGTCTTGCCCAAAATCAAGTCAAGAAGAGATGATGTCCACCTCTTTTCTGTGGGAATCACCCTTCCCTGCCACCTCTCCGTCCACAGGCACGTCCGCCGTGGCCACCCACACCCAGCTCCTCCTGGCACAGTCTCCTGGCAAACCGGCTCCTTCAGGTACAGTTTCCCAATAGGTTTGGAAGAGATTTGCCCGCTTCGATAGGGAAGGAGCTCAGCCACAGACCTTAAGAAACTCCACCAAAGTTGCCCAGCAAGCTTGAAACAGAGGTCGAGTGAAAGCCAAGGGCTCCCGACCCCGGCTGCTTGCCACAGCCACCATACCCAGGGGAGCACCCATCCCTGCATCCAAATGCCATGGGTGTCCAAATGTCATGGGTGCTTTCCTGCCTGCAAATGGCCTGTGCCAGGGTTTGAGGCTTCACAGCATCCCTGTGAACGGGCTCCCCACCAACGCCAACCAACAGGTCCTCTCCCAAGCCAGGCACTGCAGGGTGGGTCCGACTGGGGCAAAGCCACTGGGTTAACTGGCAGGGATGGGGAGGCTGCAATCGGGGAGGCAGATTCCCATCAGCACAGGGCAAATGGCAGTGACAGATCAGAGTAACACGGTAGGGAACCCCTTATCTTTCCCTACACCAGCGTCTGGCAACTCCTTGAGAATAATTGGTGTCTTCATACCTAGAGAAACCCACCAAACCCAGGTGTGAGCCATGCTGGACCTGGCCAGAGCCCTGCCTGCTCTGACACTGCACAGGCTGCAGATGGCTGTCGCTCCTGGGTGCAGCAACCTCAGCGAGTCAGGAGCCAAAGCCAGGGGACTCCTCGCAGCATCCCGAGGGCTGGACACAGCATCCCTGTGCTGTGAGCATCCCCACGCCAAAGCACACAGACCCCTGGGCTCTAACCTCAATGGCCTCCACCATTTACCCCTGGTTTGAGCTCCAAATCTTAGGGCTTACAGCCACACTGAGCCCAAGGTGTCCCTGCCACCAAGTTGTTTCTGCTGATGGCACGTGTGAGTCTCCTCTGGCAGCTCTGCCTCCCTCCTCATCATCTCTGCTTTCTCCTTCTCTAAGCTCTCTCATCCTGCAATGTGTTAGGACATGGCCATGGGTGATGGTGAAGGTGGGTGATGGCGAAGTTTGGGAGTTTGAGAGCCCCAAAGCACCTGAGTTCCTCCACCAGCTGGGCTGGGGACCCACAGCAGGTGAAGGAAGGGGGGGGTGGGGACACAGCAGCAGGACCATGGAGACACTGGGAGAATTTTTCCTTCTTTGGGCAAGGCTGGGAGCCTTTATCCCAGGGAAAAACCTAACAATTGAGTTTTTTATAGACAATGGCAACAGGAGGCAGGAGGGACAGCATCCCCATACAGCATAGACACCGACCGCTCACCCCCAGCCCAGACCCCCAATTTCCCCCCACCGCTTCCCCCACAAGCAAAGCAGGAAAAAACAGGCAGCTTGTTCAAAGTGAAGGCTCCTAGAACAATGGAAGGAAAAGCAGAGTCGGAAACCCTGTCCCATCCGCGCAGATGGGAAGAAGGTGCAGTTCTCACCTCCCACCCCTGGGGTTCAGCGGCTGCAGTAGGGATGGAGGGGGCAAACACCAAGGTGGGGAAACAGCACCACAGGAGTCCTTTGGGGCTGGATTCACCCCTTGCAAAAGCCAAACACGTGGTCCTGCTCCGAGTTTCAAGTCCCTGGAAGGATCTCAGCTGTGTGGTGGGATGAACAGTGCTCACTCCCCTTCTCCCCAGTAACTTGGGGGCTCACATTTGCTGCCTACCTTAAAGTGACACACCCCAGCCCAGCAGCGGGAACAGGAGCATCCCTTTCCCACGGAGCCGAAATCGCATCCCCCAGCCCTGGCCAGGATGGAAACAGCTGGGAAAGGCTTCGGGTGGGGGTAGCCAGGCGGCTCCTTCAGAGATACAAGGGCTCCTTTCCCAGCTGGCCGGGGAAACGCGTTACCGGGAGGTGAAGTCACCGTCCCTGCTGGGACCTGGCTATTCCGCTCTCCAGGATATGAACTCAGAGGAGCTGTATTTGCCCAGGGAAGAGGTGGAGCCTTTTCCATTTCCCCCATCCTTCCGAAAGGACAGGACGCCTCCCGAGCGGGAAGAGATGGGGCGATAGCAGCAGGGGCCGGCAGCCAAGGGCGAGCTCTGCCTGCACCCACCGGGTGCACCGCGGGGCCAAGAGCCACCCATGGGCTGCAGGACACGGGGACCAGCAGCACATCTGGTCCAGCATTAACAATGCACCTTGGCTCCCATTCAATTGGTTCCATACTGGTTCCAACTGGTTCCCCTGGAAGCTGGGGAAAGGACTGCAGGGCTCTGGTACCTCCACGCACCCAGGCAAAGGGGCTGCACCTACGGACACCCCCAGTGTTCTCATTTGGGCAATATCACCCAAACAGTGCATTAGTATAATCCGTGGAGGATGCTCAACAGATTGACAAGGGCAGAAATAACACAAAAGGGACTTAGAAAGATTAGGAGAACAAACCCAGGCAGATTCAACCTGGGAAAATTGCAGACTGCAGCATCTGGGGAAAAATAATCCGACCAGCAGACGGTCAATGGGAGGAAGAAAGAGGGGAAGCAGGACGTGGGGGGACGGTGAGAGCAGTGTGAGTGCAGGTATGGAGGGAGCAGCCGGCGAGGAAAACAACCCCGTGTGGGGGGATGCAGCTTCCCAGGGTACCACCTTCCATCACACACCCAAAGCTGTGAACATGATACAGGCTCACAGGGGACATGAGAAGCCTGGGGGGACACGAGAGGCGAGCGACAGGAGCCAGCAGCTAAAGGGCTTGCCTTGCACAGGAAGATTAGGGCAGGTCAGTAAGTGTGGATTTGCTGAGCAACAGTTAATTAGGGAGGGCAGGCAGGGACGCAGCAACCCACCTACACCTGGAGGGTTCTGACGCTTGAGAGGAGCACGTAGCTATTTATTTCATGGTTCTAACAATGAGCCCCAGATAAAAATTAGAGCAGCCAAGAGCAGCTAGCAAAACCCCACGAGCTCAAGGGAGTGAAACAAGGATCCAGCCCTCTGCTGTAGCTTGGATGGTCGCAGCAAATCCTGCAGCTCCTGGGAGCAGTGGGGCAAGGCTGAGGCTGGGGGACCAGGCTGCCATGGCCCTATGGCACTGTCCCTACCACTGCCAGCCCAGTACCCACAGGTGGCACCCGGCAGCTGCTCCGTCCGGTGGGGCCGGTACCCAAGGCACGCAGTGACGTGGCAGCTAGAAATCCTGGGACAACCTCCCCCTTGGCCCCAGGGCAGCTGCTGTGTTCCCGGAGCAGGCACTGCCGGGCGGACAGAGCAGCTGTCCCCACCCTGGATGCTCTAATCTAGGCAAGGCACACACAGGATGGGAGGGGAGGCACCGGGAGGTGAAGCCCTGCACTCGAGGTCATCCAGAAGGTCGATGGTTCAAGTGCTGCCACTCCTCCCTGTGGCCCCAGCAGCTGGGAACTGAATTTTCCTCTAAGCCCCCCACCCCCCTGCCACTGTCTCATGGGCAATCAACCATCAGCAGCCAAGGACTAACCTCAGACTGCTGCTGGCGGCCAGGGTTCCGAGGCACAGGCGGGTTAAAAATACCTTGCAGATGCCTTTGCTCAACTCTGACCCTGCGAGCCAGTGCTGCCAGCAGCCCCGCAGGACACACACAGCCCCGTCTGTGCAGGGACAGGGGCAGACGCTGCCTGGGGACTGGGTTTTCCTCCCTGTGAACCAAGGATTCCCCTTCCTGAGGGGTTGCTGCCTCTACCCTCTATTGACAAACCCAACCGAGAGGCTGCCTCCAGCTGCCTTCCAGCACAGGCTCTCTGCTCCCTCTCCACTGCAGCCCCGATCCAAGCAGTTGGGCAAACTGTTCCCTTCCCTCCTTTGACAGAGCCAAAACATATCCTGCTGGTCCCAAGGGACACTGGAAAGGTGGCTGCTCCCACAGATGCCATGGTACAGCAGCCATTGGTGGCATCTGCATTGGGAAAGAGCAAGAGGATCTCACCCAGTGGCAGCTGCTCAGTGCTCCCAAGCCATGATGCATGGGAGGGATATCCAAATTCCCTCTCTGGTGACAGCAAGGGCATGGAGGGCACCCGTCTCTCCTTGCTGCTCCCATCCCCTGTGCAAGGTCACCTACCAAAGCAGGCAGGAACTGCCCGGCTGCTCTACGCTGCTGCCAGCAGGAAGGGAAGAGGGACCAGTCTGTTCCCAGTGGGCACAGGCCAAGCTGCCTCCAGCCTGGGACAAGCAGCCTGAGAGAGACGAACCCACCGCTGCCCTCTCCTCTCCCTGCCAAGGCCGGGGTGCCCAGCGCGAGGGCTCTTTGCCAGCCAGGTCAGACCCTCCAGCTGCCCCCCCCGGGTTTCCACCTGGCCGGGCAACACCACAAAGCTGGAGAAGCCATTGCCAAAATCCAGCAGAGCATCTGGCTGGTGGCACTTCTCTTGTGCCTTGGCTGGAGCAGGGTGTTTTCTCCCAGCTGCAGCAGCGAAGGATTCCACCGGGACCCCAGTCTGCAGTGGGACTCTGTCTAGCAGGAATCAGGAGAGGGACACTACACTGGCATCACCACAGCACCCTGTGTGTCCCTGGGGGAGCAGCAATCACTGATAAATGGTCTAATGGTCTGATGGTCAGGAATATGATGGGATAAAGGTTGGACTTGATGACCCTGGAGGTCCCTTCCAACCATAATGATTCTATGATTCTAAACACATCTAACAGCCGTGACATGGTGTGTCCCAGGACAGGCACTGCCCCATCCCCATGGTGGAAGCAGGAACCCACATCAGGACCCCATGCCTGTCTCACTGTCCCTGTGGGGCACTCGGCCACTGCCGAGTTATTCCGGGAGCCACACTTCTGTCCCCCTCCCCTCATCCCAGCTGCTCCGGGGCCAGCAAGAAGGGCAGAGGGTTCCCCCCATCACCCAGCCCGGGCGCCGGAGCTGGCTGGCAGCTGCTCGGGGACCAGCTGGGGACAAGGGTGACAAGGAGCAGCTCCGTCCCCCCACGTACCACAGGAGGGACAAGGGCTGATTTACAGCAAGGTCAGAGGCATCAGAATACAACTGCAATGGATAAGGGGGGGTTGGATCTGAGGACCCCCAGTCCCCGGGCTGAGGTCCCTTTGGCAGCTTCTCATTCAGGGATGGGAAAGGGGCTTAGGAAGCAGCACACCAACACCTCTGAACCCCTAAAAAGTAGGCCTGCCTTAACACCAGAGGTAAACTGAGGCAGGGGCAGCATCCCCAATCCCTCATCAAACCAAGGTTTCAGGGTCGTGCTGACCCCACTGCCAGGTCAGGCCCCTCTGTCCCATCCCTTGGCGCTCCCCACACCCCGACCCGACGGAGCGGTGGTGGGACACAAGCCAAGGCCTGCCCGGCTCCCTGGACCCCTGCCGGCAACCCGATCTGTTTACGCCTCCCCGGCACGGCCGGTGCGTGTCAGGAACGGCCCCGGCAGGCCCAGCTTGGCGGCGGAGGCAGGACGTGGGAGCTGAGCACAGAAACCCCCACCTGCCATCCACAGCATCCCGGGGGGGGCGGCGAGGAGGAGAGGGGTGCACTGGAGGAAAAAGCATTCCCTCACTTCCATCAGCTCCTTCTTATAGGAAAAGGCACCTTTTCTCACACCATACCACCCCCCCAGGGCACTCCATGCCCCCCATCCCAGCTAGGGTTTCACAGCAGGTTGCTTCATCCCCAGGCCCCGCCAGCAAACGGCTTTCCGAGCTGTGCCAACCCCGCTGGGAAAGCACAGGGAGAGCAAACCAGCCCTGGAACCTGCACGTCCCTCCCTGGCCGCCAAGGCGCCGGCTTTGCGAGCACGTGGCCGGCCACGTGTGGGGGTTCCAGGGGCTGGTGGCAGCGTGCTGGCCCCTGTGCCAGCACCCAGGTTGTCCCAAGGTGGGGTTGAGGAAAGGTGGACAAGACCCATCAGTGACACCAACACCCACCTGTGAAGCTGCAGGCATTCAGAGCCATGACTTTGGGGCTCAGAGTTGGACCCCTCAGTCCACACCAGGTTTGGGGTGGAGGGAATGGAGAAGCAGCTCCAGGATGTCCATGTGCAGCCCAGCACATAGAATCATAGAATCATTATGCTGCTAAATATAACCAGCGGGACAGATGCTCTGAGATGGGGAGCTGCCTGTGCCCCAGCACCAAGGAGGAAGCCAAGGGCTCCCCCACAGCTTGAGCAGCCCTCGGGGTTTGGCCGCAGAGCAGGGTCAGCAGTGGCTCCTCCATAGGAGCTTCTTCCCCTGCATGGAGGAGCATTTCAATTCTTTTTAACCAGGCAGGGTAAGCAGGCACTCGTTCAGGGAAGCCAGGAGGGCTCACACAGCCCTTCCCACCCACATCAGCCCAGCAAAACAAAACCTGAGGTGCTTCAGGCCAACAGGAGCAGCCCAGGATGCAGCCCAGAGCAATCCCTGCTGCCTTGCCTGTGCTGGCCCCAGCCAGGCTCACCATGCACCAGTGTCCCATGTAGGCAATGATCAGCCTCTGGGGAGGACTCTGGTCCCCTTCGGAGGCCACTGAGGCACGCGGCATCCACATGGCCTCACCATGGCGGGGACACATCCGGAGCTGTGAGTCAGATCTCCCACCCAGCGAGAGGAGATGGTCCGTGGTCTCCCTATTGCTGTTTGCACCCAATCTGGCTCCAGCTGGAAAACCCCTTCCAGGCTTCTCCACACCCATCCTGGCAAAGGGACAAGACGATGCCCGGAGAAGGGCAACTTGAGGCGGGGGGGGTGGGTGAGGGCAGAGAGCCAGCCAGACCCTGGGAGCGATGCTCCAAGGGGGCAGGAGGCATCTGCAGAGAGGGTGGGAGAGCCTGAGCCAGCCCTGATGTCCTCCGTGCCGGGCACCCACTGCCCATGCCATGCTTGCCCTCTCCCTCGGCACGCAGACAGGGTGCCTGACCCAACCAGCCCTGCCCACGGCTGGCATTACAAAACCCTGGGAGTTTTCAGACACACACACACACACACACCCAGCACAGCCACCCACCAGGGTCACTGATCCAGGCTCCATGTCCCAGGAGGGCAGCAGGGGAGGCCAGGGCAGGGGTCGGGGCACGGCGGTGGTGCCGGGGGCTGCGCGCGCTCGGCCCAGCCTTGGCTGGGGAGCAGCACTGAGCTGGCAGCGCCTGGCAGGAGCAGAGCAGCAGAGCCAGACGTGTTGCACCAGGCCCGGGATGCTGCAGGAGCCGCAGAGCTGCCGCACGCGCAGGTTTTCCCTGCTCCCTTATCTCGCCATCGGAGCTGGGTTGCAGCTCCAGCCTTTCTCCCTAGGGTTCCAAACAACTTGGGGTGCCTGCGCACCCACCCTGGGCACGGGCAGCCCCAGGCATCCCGCGGGAGCAAGGTATGGGTGAGGGTGTCCTGCCCTTCCCTGGGAGGGTAAAGATCATCCCAGCAGAGCCATTTCCAAGCAGTTTGGGCATCTCCAGACAGGCCTGTGACTCACCGGGACACCCGGGCGATGTTGCAGCCCCAAGGCTCAAACAGGTCCCTCCCTCTCTATCCCAGTCACGATTATTTGGGGAAGCCAGGACGGGATTTGGGGGGAGCCAGAGCGCTCACAGCTCTTCCCCACCCCCCCTCCACTCGCTCGAGCAGTCAGAAAAAGGTGGTTTATTGTTATTTAGTTTCTGCCCCTTTCATGCTCCTTTTGCCGGCGTTTTTGCCAGCGGCAGCCTCGGGTCTGGCAGGGGGCCAGCCCAGCCGAGGCACTTTTAAAAACAAAGCAGGGCGCGTGCATGCACACACACACGCACGGCACCCAGCCCCTCTTTTAACTCTTGCCGGGGTGATGCCGTGTGGAAGTTGGTTTCCAGGTGGCCGGAGCACGCTCCTGGAAACCATTTTCCATGGGGGATGCTGTCAATCGCTGCTGGGATCCAATAATTCCCTTCTCCCTTCCCAGGTTAACCTTCTTGCAGCACTGGGATCCCGATGGAGGGGTGGCAGGAATGATGCTGGTGATGCTGTTGTGGTCCATAAGGACCTGCTTGTCCCAAACAGGGGTGATGCCGATACCCCTTTCTAGTCACAGCTGAGATCTTCTGCCCCAGCAGCCCTGAGGGCACCAGGAGGAGGAAGAGTACAATGAGGTTTTCACCTAGAAGCAGCTTCTCCCCTGGGTGTCAGAAAGCTGGGGAGTGCTGGTAGCACGCACACAGTATCCCCAGACCCATGGGGCTGACTGCATTTTTGCTGCTAGCCAGAAAGTTTTTATCCACCAGCTCCCTCCCACCTGCAACCAGCTCCGTGCTCCCAACCACATCCCCAGTCCCAGGCAGAGGACGGGATGCTCTCGTGCTGCTGGTGTCCTTGCCACATCCCCTCCTCCCCTGCTCGAGTGCAGCCCTGGGGAGCACCGTCCCCATTACAGTGTCTGGGCACACACCGTCCTGTGGCTCAGGGCTGCTCTCCCTGTCTGCCTTCGAGCTGTTGGCATCTGAATCGTCCCACATTTCTGGGTCAGGCAGCCAAAACAGCCTCCAAGGCCTTCGGGAAGGGGGAGCCGAGCCCCCTGCTCTGAGCTGAGTCACTGGGAAGTGCCTGAAGGATGGAAATTCCCCTCCTGCCCCAAATCTCAGCCTTCCATCTGCAACACCAGGGATGGTCACCAGCCTGGCTCCATCCATGGCCCTGTGGGACCTCCACATCCCTGGCGAGATGAGCAAGTCCCTGGGACGCCCCAGTGCTGCCCAGCTGCCCCCAAGGGAAGGCAGCCTGGTCCAGAGCAGCACCAACAGAGCCCGTGCTCATCCCCTTCCCCAGACTCAGCCCTTTTTTCCCCAATCTTTTCCCCAGGAAGGGAAAAGGCAGCAGGTGGCCCAGACTGACAGCAAGGCACCACAGGCTGCCCTGCCACAGGGTTTTTAAAGGATGAGGACAGAAACACAGACCTGGGAGGGGAGCAGACCTGGACCTGTGAACACAGGGAGATGGGGTGCAGAGGGACGTGGGACTGGGTGCCCCAAGGAGGCCGTACCCACTGGGCCAGGCAATGCCCAGCACTGCCTCCTCCATCTCCCCGTGCCACGCTGTTTGCCCGTGCCTTATCTCAGGTGCTCAGCACAGTGACGCTTTCCCTGGCCCTGAGCACACCAGAGCTCAGGCCCCTTTCCAAACACAACACCCATCAGGGGCTGGCTTGGAAAAGCAACTGCCTGCTCACTCCTTTCACCATCACTGCTCACGTGGGGCTCTGCCTTCCCGGGGAGAGAGGCAAAAAAAACCCAAAAGGGCTGAACCCCATCATGAGCTGGGACAACCAGGAGGTGGGTGGGGAAAACCCAGCAAGCAAACACCAGGCTGGAGCCCCCCATCCCGGTGCCACACAGCTGCAGCCCTGCCACCACCCATCTCCGCAGCTGCCGGAGCCTTTGAAGCCTCTTCTCTGCTCTCCCTCCCACCCACCGCGGGCTGGTTCCAGAGCAGGTTTCAGCAGGCGGCGGGGTCCCCGGTGCAGGGCGGCCGCCAGCCGGGCTCCCCTGGGCACAGCGCCTCGCCCCGCTGCTGGCTCGGTCTCGGCGGAAGAGGGAGTTTTGCCCGTTTCGGCAGAGTTTCTCGGCGTCTCTCCGCAGGCGTGCCCACGGCCTTTCCAAGCTGGCGTGCGGCTGCAGAGCCGGTCCAGCTCGTCAGACCTACAGCGCGCGGGGAGAGGAGGGGAACTCACGGCCGAGGATGCTTGAGAACTCGTCCTTGAAACTTGGGCTTCAAGGGACACATCCAGGGACACACCTGGGCTCGGTGGCAGAGCTGGGTCCAGCCGCCTGCACCACCTGGGGCAGGACCAGAGTGGGCAGTGTGCCCAGACATCCCTGTGCCACCACCAGCAGGGAAAGCCACGGGGTGTAACAGAGCCTGAAAGGATAAGGATCCTGCCCAAGGCCAGACCTGGCTCTTCCCCACAGCCAGATGGAGCACCCAGAGCTTGGGACAAACCTCCCTTGGGAGCAGCAGCGAAGTTGATGGTCCTAGTTGAGGGGGAATTGCATGCTGAGCTTGCCAGCCAGCACCAGGGCACATTCAACATCATCACAAAATAACTCCCAAACCGCCAAAAGGAGCGACTTCTTCCCCAAACGAGTGCAGACCCGCTGGCACTGGGAGAATGAAAAAACCCTGCAGGCCATGAAGGGAGGGCGGGTGTTTCCGCAGAGGATGGGGACAGAGTGCTGGTAGCAAAGGCTAACAAATCACCAGGGAGATATTAAACCTCACGCTTTGGGGCTTAAGCTGATACAGCTACTGTGGATTAGGAGGAAATTCAAGGGGGATGGAGGGAGGGAGTTATCCCACATCTGCCTGCAGCACTCACAGCATGCAGAGCAGCACCGTCCCTCTCCTGCCCAGCCAGGGGGGTGACAGCAACACCCGAGGGCCAGCATCGCGCTCGGGAAAGCTTTGCTGTGCTTTGTGCTGCTGGGACACAGCAATGAGGGGCACCAACCCAGGCATGGGGATACAGCAAAGGCACACACACACACACCACTTCCAAGAGTTTCACTGGTGTTTAACAACTTGCTAGGTCATGGCCCAGACAGAGCAGAGTCCCAGGCACCCATCCCATCACTGATCTATCAAAGGTCTGGAAAGCACCAACGTAGCTGGTGAAATGAGGTAAGACACTTGTGAAATAGGGCAAGGGGCTGGCTGAAGCTGGCCAGACCTCCCCGAGACAGCAGCTGAACCCCAAGCAGGGCTTTGCTCCCTGGCCCTGAGAGTTTAACGCCAGTTTGCTCAGCTGCCACCCTTTCTTTGCACTTAACACACGTTTAAACAAAAACCTTCACCACTCCCTTGAGGAAGGCAAACAGTGAGTCCAGCTCCTGTCGCCTTCCATGGCTTCTCCAGCCCCCGGCTATCGTGGGGACATCGCATTCACACCCCATCCCCAGGGGGATCCAGGGATGGGGACACACAAACCTTGCTGGGCACCATCCAGCTGGGAGCTGCCACCCCTTCCCAGGGACAAGAGCCCCTGCCGGGGGGGCTCTGCCTCTCGCCTCCCCTGGGAGCCCCTTGGTGCCGCGGCAGCCGCCCTGGCCGGGCCAACTGGTGCATTGTTGGCGAGCGCGGCCAGCCCGGGGACGTGATTGATCATCGGGGAGAAAGGCCAAAGCCGTGATGGGTCGTTTAACAATTTCAATTAAACTCTGCAGCACTCCGACGCGGAGGGGAGGGGAGGGAAGGAAATTAAAAAGCGGGATGTTTCTATCGCTGCGCCGGGGAACCGCAGCAAAGTGTGGCCGGTTTGGCAGGAGCAGCCCAGCTCTCCCAGAGGAGAATCCCCCCTTCTCTGGCTGGAGAAGCCACCATAGCATCACTCTGACACCCCCTTCCCACAGGCAGGACGTCTGCCCTTGCCTGCCCTTCTCCTCCTGCTCCCAAAACTTTCTCCCTGCCCGCCCCACCACCCTATAATAATAGGTGCCATGACCCAGTTGTACGGCAGTGCCTGCGCGGGAGCAGGGCTGCACCCGGGGAATATTAAACACCGTGTCCCTGAAGTTCCCACTCCCAGCACTGGCACTTGATTTTTGCTTACGTGCGGTGACTTTTTTAAGCACAGGAAGCCCCGGAGGGCTGATCACAGCAACCGAGCTCCCAATCCACTGAGACAGCAGAAGGACTCTTAGAGGGATTTGAAAATAATAATAATAATAATCAGCAGCAGCAGCTCAGCCTGTCACATGGAAAAGGCACTTCAACGAATGGCAAATGCAGCAAACACTTGGCTCGCATGCCATCGGGAAAAGGGGGGAGAAGAACTGTAAGGGATGGGAAGCGGTGCTGCCCTCCGTGCAGGGGATGAGCACCTAGGGCCAGGCAAGCCCCCCATGGAGGGTCCAGCTCAGGAGCCCCACTGAGGGCTTGCAGTGGTGGCCTTGCCAGGGTCTGGGCTTTTTGCTCCTCCCTCCTTATTAAGGAATGAAATAAAAATAAGCAGAGGGAGCTGCTAATACCACTGCAGCGGGGGAGTTAAACACACACATGCATGTGGGTGCCCCATGGCTGGAGGGAGGGGAAGATGCCACAGAGAAAATACAGACGGGGTTTAACAAGGAGAGAGTTACCAGAGGGGACCGGAGAAAACAAGTGTAACTTCACCCCTCTGGGCACACAGGAGGAGGAGAGCTGTGGGCATCCCAGCCTGCCCATGGGACACCAGCTCAGGGCAACAGGACTGTGTCAGCCGGTGGGACGCTCACATCCTGATGTTATTCCTTGCCTTGGGGGTGTCCTTCAACCTGCCTGCACACACAAACTTCTCTCTCTCCAGCTCAGGGACCCCATACGAGCACAGTCCCTCAGCTGCAAGCGGTGGCAAGAGCATCCAGTCCTTTCACCGGGGGAGGGGGTACCAAGCACCCCCTGTTCTGGGGAGGAGGTGGCCCCCAGCCCTCCTGCAGACCCAGCAGTCAGGATTTGCAAAGTTTTGGCCCCAGCCAAAGCTTTCCAGCAGCTGACCTAGGAGAGAGTTTATCCCCTTCTCACGTTTATAATCCCCAGCCTAACCCGCGTTTCTCAGCACCAGCCTTTCAGCCCTGAGCCGCTCCTAAGAAGCCTTAAAGCTTCTTCTCCTGCCTGAGTTTCCCCTCTCCCTCCCCAGAGGGTTTTATTTTCCCTCCAGTTTTCCTGCACACACCCACAAGACCTCCCACAACATGCAGTCTTGGCAGGGGGGTCCTGCACCCCCAGCCTGCCCCTGGCCCCAAGTGGCCCCCGCAGCCTGGGCAGGCACCGTGCACCTTCCCCTGGCTGCACACCACACCGAGAGCCCTTTTATTTACTTTTCCCAGTTTCCTTGTCTCGGTAGGTCACGAGAAGTGACCAGGAGCTCAGCTCTCTATAAGGGCACCATGGCACAGGCTGTGATCTGCTCCTCCACCTTTCCACCCTCCCCATCTCCAGACGTGGCACCTGCAGGACCCCGGTGCCCTCGGGCACCCCCGTGAGCCCGACGTTGGCTCCGAGCTGTGCTTGCCACTGACCTTTCTGAGAGCACATGCAAGAAAACAGCCCTGCTGAGGGGTTAAACATTACCAGACTGAAATTCAAGGCTTGACGATTGGTTCCAGTCGACTGGCTGGGATGATAATTTTCACAAGATAAATACGGCCGGGAGCGAGCAGCAATTGCTAAAGACCCTTTGTAGCAGCTTCGCTTGCCCCCATCGCTGCCGTTTCCCTCTGCCCGTCCCCACTCAGTGGCCCACACTTCAGGGCTCCTGGCCCTGAGCCCGAGGGAACCCCAAGCCTGGTGGGAGGATCACTTACAGCCTGGTCATTCATCCACACAGGCTGCAATCGCACTCCTGCCTCCGGCTGCAGCAGGGCCAGCACGGGGGGGTACAGAGACAGCACTTGCACCCCAGCTTAGACAGCATTGAGCCCACTGCCAGGACTCCCACCAGTGCCCAACCAGGGAGAGGGAGCCCACAGCTCTGCACCCAGGTACTCACTGCTCTTGGATGCCTTGATCTTGGCCACCAGTTTCTGCACGCCAGGTACGTCCCCGTTCTTCACGGCCTGGATCAGCTCCTGCTCTCGCCCCATCGCAGACGGGTGGGAGTGGTGGTAACGTGGAAGGCAGAGACCCTCAGATCCTGGCAGTTTATAAAGCCATGGGAATAAGCCTGTAATTCCTCAAAACACACCTTGATGGGAGAAGAAATCCAGCAAGAAAGATGCTTGACAGTCCCATGGGACATAAAAAACAGAAGGAATAAGTCTTTCAGTTAAGGGCAGAAGTCCCTTTCTGAGTCGGGAGGAGCAGGACGCGGATGGGGTTTGGTGGGAGAACATGCGATCAATTAAAACCAGAAATAGTTCAGTGCTCAGGGCTGGGCGCCTGGCAGCACTGAGCCTCTGCAAGACAAAGCCAGGCAGCTCAGGGCCGGGCGGCCGGCGCAGTCGGCATCGGGATGCCCTCGGTCTCTCACAGCACTCCCAGAGCTGGAGGTGGTGTGCTTTGCTCCCCTCGCCAGGCTCTGCTGTGCTGATGAGTCCCTAATTCTTCCCAAAGGGATTACGGGCTCGTCGCCATCTGGAAGTTATAGATCCTCCCTCTCTGGTGCTCATTAGCCCCTTCGCTTCGGCATTCCTCTTGGCGACGGCACTGCAGCCACGCTGGGGAGCCCCGCGCACAGCTGAGCCCCGGCGCGGCAGCCCAGGACCTGGGGAGGGGAAGAGCAGAGTCAGTCCTCGAAGGCCATTTACCTCCCGGCTCCGTCGCGACAGCTTTTGTATCCGCGCACAAGAACAAATACTTTGACTATATTTAGTCCTGGCAGGACTTGGCTCGTCCTGGTGTTAAATAGAGGGGGAAGAACCTGCAGAGAAAACCTCCTGAGGGTGCTGTCAGGGGCTGGCCGAGGCGTGGGATGGGGGTACAGCTCCTTCCCTGTCCCCCCAGGGCTGCACACAGCATCCCCTCCCTAAGGGCAGCACAAGAGACTCAGAGCAACAAAGCATCTCCCCCTCTCCTATTTCAGTGTCAGCACCCATGGGATGGAGCTGAGGAGCTTTAGTTGAAGTCCTCTGCAGCCCATGGGAGCAGGTCAGCCTGCCTGGCATTGTTACCCATCCATGCAGGGGTAAACCCTCATCCTCCGAATTACCCGTGAAGCTCAGCCCTGGGACCCAAGACACTCTTCAACTGATACAGGAGCTCTCTCTGGCCCAAGCAAGGAGCTGGGTGTAATTCAGCAGCACACCCATGCTCAGAAGAACAGGATCAAGCCCATGTCCTGGCCAGCTGGGGTACCCCGGAGAAGGCACAGAGTTGGTTCACACCCTCTCCCACTGCACCCGGGCTGCCCAAATTGGGTGGTGAGAAAACCCCTCCTGGTTCAGGGCCATGCATCTTGCAGGGTGCTCCGACGCCCGGGGAGGAGCGTGCGTGCAGGAGGGCAGGGAGCACATGCCATACCAGCTGCAAGGCCATTGCCAGATCACCCCACAACTCCCCCTGTGCCAATCTGGGCCGGATCGGAACCAGCTCCGATTCCCCCAGCCACGGTTCAGCCGTGCTGTGCCCCTTCCCTGAGCACTCACCCCTGCCCTTTATATAATAGCGGGTGTCGCTTCCTCTGAGCAATCGAGGTCACCCTTTGAGGAGGGAAACCACACGGGAGAGAAGGCAACAGCAGGAAGAGAGATCCTGCCTGGGTCATAGGGGGAGCAAAAACAGAAGGGGTGTCCCATAGCACAGCATCCCTCAGCCCACCCACAGTAAAGCTGGAAGCTGCAGCTGCCCACGAGCACGGACCCCCCATGTACTCCCCCATGGACCCTCCCTGTACTCCAGCCCTCCCCAGGACACAGCGGAATTCAGGGCAGCTGGGGAGGCAAAGCTTGGGTGCTGGCTTAGCTTCTGGGACAAGGGGATGCTGAGATTCCCACACCGGGCTGGGGGGTTCTCCCCCCGTTGTTGCCTCCCTGGGGCCCATGGTTTGTTCAGCCAACGACCCCCTCGGCACTGGGGCTGCTTGGGGGTTGGTACCAGTGCCTACCGAGGTCATCAGTCACCTCCTCACATCCTGGGGCACCCACACCATCTTATCTACATTACAACAAAATTTCAGCCACTTGACTCAAACTAACCCCTTGCCTCAAACAAACCCCCTCCCGAAACCTCCTGCCTTCAAAACTGTTTCCTTTAACCCTGTGTGCTGCGTCCAACTTTGTGCTGCTCTTCAAAAGTTCTCACAAAAAGCGAGCGTGAGATTGTTTACTTCTTTTGGAATAAATTCTGCATGGCCTCACTCGGAGAACAGCCCCGTGCTGCCTCCTGCCTCTCCCGGAGCACACGAGGCTCAGCAGCTCGGAGGTACCGAGAGCTCCGAATACCGATCTCCACCTCTCCAGCCTCGAGAGAGAGAGAGGAGCAGCAGGGAAAGGAAAACTCAAGGAACGCACAAAGCTGGAAAAGCAACTGCAAACATCCCTCCCACTCGAGTAGGGCTGAGCCTCCTCCAGCCCAGGAATCCACCTGGAGAACCAAAGTATCCCAAACATTCCCGCAGCCAACGGCAGCGCCGGGAAAAAAGGAGGGAGAGAAGGAAAACAAAACAAAACAAAAACAAACCAGTTGCGTAAAGGGAGAAGGAAAGATAGGTGAGGGCAGCTGGCACCGAGAGTGGGTGCCGAGGGGAGGGCGGGGGAAGCTCGGCTCCCCCGGGAGGCCCCCGGGAAGGCAGCGATGGGGGCACCGGCCGCGCCTCCCCCGCCCGAGCGCTCCCTCGGGAAGGGTTCGGGGGGGTTTTTTGCCCCCACCGGGACGATTTGCTCTGCTGCTTCTGCGAGCGGCCCGAGCCCGGGGGGGCTCTNTCCGGGAGCGGGACCGGAGCGGGACGAGCAGCGCGGTCCCGGCTGCCCGGCTCGCACGGCGCTCGGCAAAGTCCCGCTCCGGCCGGCCCCGTCCCGGCAGGAAATCCCTCCCCGGCCCGGCCTGATTGGAAAAGCCCGGCGGGGTGTGCGGGCTGGGCAGGGCCGGGGCTGCTGTCACTCACCGTGATGCGCCGGCAGAGTCGGGCAGGGGCAGGGCCGAGGCAGCCCCCGCCGCACCGGCACCGCTCCCGCCCCGCCCCGGGCCATGCCCCGCGGCTCGCTTTGAACGGGGCCCGGCTGGAGACCCAACGCGGACCGGGACCGGCTCCGGGGGGCGGGACCGACATAGTACTGGACCAACCCGGTGCTCCGGGACCGGCCCCGGTGAGCGATCCCGCGCCCTCGACCCGGTGCTCCGGCACCGGCCCCGCTGGGAGGTTCCCCCATCCTCGACTCAGGATTGACCCGGTGGTCCGGGACCGGCTCCGAGGGGCGATCTCACCCCGGTCAGCCCTTTGCCCCCTCCACCACCGACCACCCTGGCAGAGGGTCTGCACAGAGCTGCTGATGACACCCATGAGACCAAAATCCACCGATCCCCAGCTGTCCAAGATCCAAATTAATCCTGCTCTCACAAAGCACTAAAACCACCGAAAACCACCCATTTCTGCAAGTCCTCAACAGAAACACCAGAGCCACGTCCTCTCTCAAGCACAATTCTCTTAAAACTAGAGATTGCCTAATAAAGCTGGACAGCTTTTGCTGCATGATACCACTGGATTATCATCAACTAATCAGATTAAAAACACACAGAGGCTTTGATTTGATTCACTAAATGCCCGACCCACAGCTCCCGAGAGGAGCTGGAAAAATTCAGTACCTCTTTGACTCAGACCCCAAGACATCTCACCAAATGATGGTTTCGTGAGCAATCCCAATGAGGGGGATCCTCGGCGAGGAGGAAGAACTGACGCTTCAAGACACACCCTGGCTTTTCAGCTGGGGAATAAAGAGATTATTATGCACATCTAATTATAAATGTCAACATTTTACGGCTGCTATGTTGAAGCATGAAGCTGTAAGTAGCCCTGCTAGGAAGGGCTGTGAAGTGAAAGGTCTCGTTATTCCTCCTGCGAGTTCTGCCAGAGCTTGTAAAGCGCAGTGACATTTATAATAATCCCCTGAATTTATGTAGCACCTTTTGTCCTTTTAAGGATCTTAATTAAGCTTTGCAGCTCCCTGAGCACAGACTAAACCCACTTCGCAAGACAGGAGCCCAGACCCTGCTTTGTACAAAATGTGTGTCCTGTTTCAGGCAGGGGTGGGACTTTTCCACCTCGGTGACCTCCGATAGCACACTGTGACACCAAAGTAAGGGCACACCAATATTCCCACCCACAGGTTACACTCGTGTGGTTAAAGCTGGGTAATTTAAGCTTTAATCTCTGGTATGACACAAGCATTTTGAATGGAGGGTGCCACTGGAGAGTTTACCCCAATTTTCTAGAAATCCACAATTTGGAACATTAAACCACTCCCGACTCCACACCGAAGCCTTCACTTGACAGCCCTGCCCGGAGGCAGCAGAGCTGGGTTGAGCAGGCAGCAGCCCCTATTTCCTATTGCACAACTCACACCCTTCCATCAACTCTGAGGTTAAACACCTCATGGGTGATCCCAGCACAGCAGCTCCAGCCGTGTCCATCCCGCAGAGCCAACAGACCCACCAGGACATTTATTCCTGCGTGTCCTCAGAGCAGGTGCTGAGAGCATCAATGGAGTTTCCACTGCAGAGAAAACCCTTCTAACATTTTGCCACTTCTCTGCACCAGGGTTTATTGCAGTCTAGGGGGAGTTTTTGGGGCGCAGGCACCCTTGGGGAGCCGGCCCTGTCCTCAGTCCCTGCAGAAAGGTGCCCAAGGCAGCACCGATTCGCATCCCCCAGTTTGGGTTGGGGCCTGGGGGCTCCCACCCTGGCCGGGCTGCTCGGGTCTGGCGGGGCCTCTGCTCCTGCTCGCAGCTCTTCAGGGCGATGTTGCCATCTAGAGGCCTCTGCTTCGACGATCGTCTCCTTGTAAAGCATTGAGAAAGAGTTGTTTGGGGGTTATTTTTTAATCCAAGGCAACATTTCAAAGCAGCTTTTTTGGGTCGGGGCTGAGGGGGAGGAGCAGATTCGCTGCTCCTACACTCGATGTGCTTTTGACTCAAACGCCACTGCTCAACGATTTGCCAGCTCGTCCCAGCCCTTGTCTTGTACAGCTGATTGATGGCCACAGCTCATCCCAGCTCGTACCCCAGCCCCAGCAGCTGTTCAAACCCCTCCTCTCTACTCCAGGGTTGCTTTTTTTACACCATCCTCAAAACAAAGCGATGCATTTGCTACCAGGGAGGGGAGCAGCCCCGCATGCAGCAGTGTCCACAGCAGCTCTGCTGCCAGCCCTGGCTCCGGGTGAGGCTGTGGCAGACACAGCTTCGAGATCTGAGAGTGCTGAACTCCCACTCATGACAGCCAAACTTGGAAAGCGGTGGCAATCTCACCCACACCCAGCAGGACTGGGTAGGAGGGCAGCAAAGGCCCACAGCAGACATCCAAAACATTTTAAGTATGTTATGAACCAGCTGGATGGAAACATACTTCTCTCTCAGATGCAGTTTAGGCTCCTCCTGTTTAAAACTGCAGGGGACCGGCCCAGCTCAGCCCAAGACTTGCTGCTGGAACCCCAAAGCTGCCTCTCATACCCAGGTCAAGGGAGGCTCTGGCTAACATGGGAGCAAAGGAAGAGGAGATTCCATAAGCAGACAGGATTGCAGACACTACTGCCCACACACTCTGAGTGCAGGGTCAGAGCAGGACTGAAGGCTGGTTCCTTCACAGCCTGGGCAGCACCACCATGGTGGAGGCTGTGGCATCCCACATTGGCACCAATGCATCTGTCCTGCAGGGAGGAAGGTGCAGGCTGAGGACAAGCCTCTCCCACACTGAACCAGGCCATGGCAGAAAGCAGATTTTGCCTGGATTTAGAGCCAGCCCCAAGAGCCCTTTCTGCAGCTCCTGCCATTCTTCCCACATCACCTCATTGAGCACCAAAGGTGATGGGTGCCCCACTGCTGAGCTTTGGTACTGTCCGTAAGCAGCTCAGCAACTCTGATTCATTCCTAGTGCTCAGCAGTCACATCCCATCCCCAGGGACCCTTCTCTGAGCAGGCATTGGGCCCCTCCCACCTGATGTCCAGGACAGGCATTTCCCACCCGGCTCAGCACTCTACCTCACTGCCCACAACATCAAGGGCAAAACTAGAGAAGGACTGGGGATCTGGACACACAAAGTGCTTATGTATGCATTCACTCCATCACCTTTTATAAACCATCCCAGCAATATCTGCTGCTGGAAGAAGCTCAAGGAGGAAAACGAGGGAGTTTGATCAAGAGGGAGATGCACTGCCCGCAAGGAGAAGGATGAGGAGGATGCTGTGCTCCCAAGGACCAGGTGCTAGCAAAGGGGTTCTTGGCCTGGTTTGGTCTCAGACACCTCCTGCCCCCACACCACACACAGCACAGCAACTGCCTGCAGCCCCAGGCCAGCCACAGGCAGGGCTTCCATGCCAGGACACAGCCCAGACCAGAACCTGGACACAGCTCCATGTGCACACATCCCACAAAGCTGAACATCAGCCGTAGTACGTAAAGCAGCAGTGACAGCCCCTTGCAGAGCTGGTGGTACCTGCTGGTAGCAGACGGCAACATCAACCATACCTATAGTCTGCTCTCCAGCAGATAACAGGGCTTTGGAGATGATTTAGGAAGCTCTGCTCAGCTAGAGTCTTTTACAGCAAAGAAACCCCCCTCACACACGAGATCTTAGGTGTCCATCCCTCGGTTACATCACTCTGCAACAGGACTCAGCCAAGATCCCTTGAAAAGCAACTCCGCATCCGCAGCTCAAACACCTATGAGCTGGGAGTTACAGCCCACACCAGCCTCTGCCCTGGCATGACAAACCCTACACACCATCCCTTCCCCTGCACCCACGTGGGAGCCTGGGCAGGCACCGGCACAGTGTTCCCAGCAGGAGCAGCCTTTCCATGTGCCAATACTCTGCTCCCACCAGACTCACCTCTCCAGGCACACGTGTGCTGCTGCTCGCACTGTCCTCCCCGTCTGCCTATTTTCCTCCTCCTCCACGAGTCTCCCCGTGCTGACAGCCACTTCTTTCTGGTCCTGTGCCTTTCTTTTCTCTCCGTCTCCCTTGCTCAGTCCCTCTCTCAGGAAATTGGAGATAATCCTCCCTTCTTTTGCTGCCGGATTCCCTGTTTAACATTCGCCGCGTGTGCTTGCGCTGATTCAGAACAGGATTAGTCTTTCTGTTGCTTTGATGTCAGTTGGGCTTTGCACTTAAGGCAAAGGGAAGAAAAGAAAATGTCTGTTAACAAATCTCTTGGGTTCTGCCCATCCACTTGCACCTGTCCTGGAAGTGAAGGTCAGGGATATTTACCTGCAGAAACTGGGTCCCCTTCCAGGATCGACCCATGGGCAATAGACTGCCCTGCAACTCCAGCACTACAATCCCTGCACTGGATGTTATTCTCTGGAAATGCCCAGTTTCCACCCCAACTCCATTATCATCCAGCAGCACGGAGACTGAATGGGTCCTGTCAGGAGGGAAGTGTCATTAATCATCTGAAAACCACAACTTGTTTGCTGTCAGTGAATATTGCAACCACAGCTGCCACGTGGCAGGGAGCATGCAGGCCACCGACATCACTTCAATAGAGATGAGGGCTCAGGGCTTCCCACCAGGAATACCCTAAGCTGCTCATTCTAAGGGAGAAGGGAGGCTGCAGCATGGCTAAGATGGAAACCTGTACCCTGCTCCCTGTGTTGTGACACTTGTGCTACAGCACAGGCCATGAATGGGGCACTTCCCTCTGCTTCCTCAGGCCTGAGCTTCTCTCCAGAAGAAAAGAGCATTTTACACAGCATTCTGCAGAGCTGAAACCAGGGCTGGGATCTGACTGTGGGTCCTGTTCTTGCTCATCCGGGACAGCCCTTTCCCAGACTCTCCAGGGCCTTGCAGGTGTTTTCTGCTGCCTGATGCTCAGCTCCATTCACATCTGAGCTTCACCACACAGGCAGTTGGGTCTCCTCTGGGTAACAGACAGGCCTAGGGGGCTACAGAACTGGAGATATTTGGTTGCAACTGGAACCATCCCAGCAGCTGCTGCAGGTTATCTGGGAAAGTGATTCCACAGATGAGCACAGTCCAGTCACCAACAGGACTCAGCTCCTGGCTCTGATCAGCTATTACTGCTTTCTGACTGCAGAGCATAAGCAGGGACACATCTAAGGTCTCCCTGGTATCTGGCAGCTGTAATCCCTGTCACTCACACCACACCACTGTGCTGCAGCCCTGGCTGGCACTGCCACCGTGTCGGGCATCCTCCAGGATTGCCCAGGGACTCAGGACACACCTCTGCCAGCAGCACAATGTCTAATCCATTTTGTCCGGTGCACACATAACAGACTTGATTAATGTCTGCAATGAGCTCCATCCATCATCGGGGAGTAGAGGAGATTAACTCTGCAGCACGCCTGCCTCACGTTGATCCCATTCTCCAGGCCTCCTGATTAATGGTGAGGCTGCCTTATCTGTCAGGCCAGGAAACGTGAATATCCGTGTTGACTGGGGATGAAGGGACCCTGTGGGTGCTCAGGCTGTGGATGGGGGGCTGCTGGCGCGGCCACAGCACGTTTTGCACAAGGGCTGTGCCAACGCACCCCTGCTCTCCATGCTGCCAGCTCTGCTCCTCATTCCCGTTGCTCCTTCCATTCCCCTTGCTCCCTGCCTCTCTCCGTGCCCTCTGGTCCTTCCTCCCTGCCATGCTAACAGGGATGGTGGGAAGGAGAGCAGCAACAGGAGCTCTGATGCATCCCTGCAGGAATGCAATATCAAAAACCAAAGTCTGGGGCTTCATTTCCCCTCGATGGTCAGGAGGGAAGATGTCACTCCCCATCCACAGAGGGAATTCGGGTGGAGACCTGGAGTAACCCAGGCAAATCCCCTCTTAGGGCCACAGGCAAGGTTGCAGCTGACCAGTGCTGTGGAGGGCAGACACTCGGCTGGGCCCTTTCCCGAGAGGACACGCATGCAAAGTGGATGCAGGGAATTAGCAGTGCCATCTGGACGTGCTCCAGCTCCTGCCCCTGGCTCGCCACTGATGCTTCATTAACAGCTCTCTCCTTTCAGCTCCCATCTCCTTGGCTTCTGCCACGATCAGCTGGGCTGGAGTTTTGTCGTCTTGGGTTTTTTCCAAGTGGAAATTATTTCTCATTTCTTTTAACAATCAGGACACTGAGAAAGAGACAGGAGAGGAAGGAATTTCCAGGAGATGAAAGGGCAGGATTAAGGACATAGCTTTTGCTTTGTTATCCCTCTAGTGTGGCTAAGAAATTCCTTTCAGGAGAAGGCTTTAATTAACTATGTTTTTCTGAAAGGAAAGAAACCTGGACCTAGAGATAGGTCTGGTTTCTTGGGTCTGCTGACAACCCTGGCTGCAACCTCAGCAGCCCAGATTCATATACATGGACACACTTGTATAAAACACTTTTCTAAAAACACATTTCAATTTGCTTTACCAAGGCACTGACTGTCACTTGAGCCTGGAAAATAAGACGTAGGAGAAAAAAAAACCAGGCAAGAGCAAGGCTACTGTGCATGGTGCTGATGGGAAGAGGATCCGAGTGCACTGAACCACAGTGCTATGGTGGCTCAAGATGTGGGAAGGGGCCTTTGCATAGAGGAATAACCCAGGGCAGGCAGCAGTAGAAATATCTCCATTGCCTTCTAGACCAACAACCCTTCTCACACAGCAGGAAAAAATCAGGGAGAGGAGAGAAGAGAGAGGCCCAGTGGCAAACTGGGACATTTAGAAAGCATTGCACTGATGTGTCTGCATCCCTCTGCCACAAAACCCTCCAGGAGCTGAGTCAATCAAAAATAACATTTGGGGCTGATTTTTATCCAGATGAACTCTCTCCAAATATTTTAAGGTAACCAGCAAAACGGCCAACTTCTGGCTTGCTTAATTCTTCTCCTGAAACCTGCATTAAGTCTGAAAGAAAGCACCATCTCAGAAAACATCTTGTTTTGTGAACTCGACCTGCAAAACTGGACGTGGTACCAGGTCTGTCCATCCCCAGCACCACCTCAGTCACCTCCCCGCACCCCGACTCTGCCCTTGGCCTTTCTGTGACTCAACTTTCTATGGAGAACTGGACACGAATGACCCAAAATCTGCACAGGTTTGCAGAGGAAGCCTTACCCCCATCGCACAAAACAACAGCAACCCCTGCCAGGGAAAAATCTCACCTTGTCCCTCTGAGAACTGCACTTGCCTTTTTTTTTTTGAGGCATGTTAAACAGAGCTCACACCAAACCCACATCTTGCTCCTCTCCCATCTTTCCAACTAATGAGCTCCCAGCTGATAACAAATGCTGGTTGCTGTTGCTGAAATGTCTGTCTCTGCTCTTAGCATTTAGCAGCCCAAGGGGCTAAGTGGTTTACCAATTATCGTTTTCATAAGTGAGCATCATTTTACTTTCCCATTATCATTTTAAAAGGTTCCAACCTCTTCCAGTGCCCTCAGCCACAGCCTCCGACCCCAGCAGATGTCTCCGTGCCAAGCAGTGGCACAGGACACATATGGCTGATTTGCCAAGGGGGGAGCAGGGAGGAAAGAAACATCTGGCTGCTCCAGCAACCCAACTGCCAAAGTGAGCAGAGCTTTTCCCGGGGCCTGCAAGGTTCACATCAGGAGGGTTCCCCACCCCATGCTACCACTGCTAACAGCCCCTCTCTCAACACAGAACTTCAGCCTCACTCATGGTTTAATTACTCATTCATTTTACAGGTTTTCTGCTTCTCCAACCTAGGAATTTCCCAGGAGATGCTGTATCAAACGTTTTACTGGAGTTTAGATAGACTCAATGTACCACAGCTCAAAAAATCAGCTATTACTGCTTTCCTCTCTCCTGCCACTGCTCAGAACCAGGCAGCAGGATTGCAGCCTCTGGTTATAAAACACCACCTTTTTTTTATTATTAGCTCTGTCATAAATCCTCATGCTTGGATTTGCAATTTCATGTGACAGCACTTTCCAGGCATCGACTGGAGTTTATCTCATCTCCCCGATTTGAACCTCCACGGATTTGTAGTTTTTCTTGATCTCAGATCTGTAACTTCCATTTCCAAGTTCAACACCATCATTCTCATTGAAAAGGGTGCCAGAGTGCTCATTTTGGGTTGGGCAGACATCTATTCTTGGCCATCACCCCCCGTGCACCAATCCTCCTGCTCTGTCTCCTCTTGAGCCCCACACACTGTTATCCATGAGCTACAGATCTGAGCCAAAACTTCTTTTCCCCTGTTCAGACTTCAGAGGAATTCAGGTTACAGCGACCTCCTCCTTGTGCTAGTGCCTGTTCTTGTAGAAGTGAAGCACAGTGACTTACACTGTACCCTGCAGCAGGATTTGTCTCCCTGGGGGCTCCTGGCTGTTTCTGTCGGGTGCTGAGGGCTGCCAGCAGCTTCTTATCTCTGATGATGGGACCTGCCCGTTCCACATGCACACCCCTGACCCAGCACATCGGCAGCAGACAGCCGTGGAGCCTCTTGGCTTCCCTGTCACAGGGCAAGCCCTGCTTGGCCCCTTCTTGTTATTTTTGGCTGTGCTTTTGTCTCTGGGATCCTCTAACCTTTAGCAATGAAAACAAAAACCACAGAAGGCTGCTGTCATGGCCTTTGGCTCACTGCTAGCAACTGGGATGGGCAGAAGCTGAAGGCTAAAACCTCAAATTAGGAACGTGGGACTGGAACGAGCCAGGACTGACCAGACAGCTTGGATCTATCATTTCAAGGGCAGGAAGCCTGAGGGGAGATAGGAGGCGGTCATCTGGTTGCAGATAAATGCCCACTTTGTGCTAATTAATTAGAAATCCAGCATGGATAACAAGAGGGTTTAGATGATTGTTTAGCTAAGTATCCCTGTAAAGCCACGTGTGAGTTTAGCAAGCAGCTGAGAAAGGGAATTCACTCTGCTGTGTCCATTAGAGATGTGCATGTATAGGAGAAAGCAGAGTCTGGAAGCTGGGAAATCAGGGCTTTGCTTGCAGCTCAGTCTCAGGCCACAGCTCCATGTTCATTAACACCAGCTCAGGGCAGTACTGGGTCACACAGTAGCACTGATCCGAATTGAATCAGGTGTCAAGATGTGACAGCAACTTCTTTCCAAACAGCCAGCCCATATATGCAGTGCACATCTAGATCGATAACAGCAACGCCGGAGTCACCGTCAAGTTGCCTTGACAAAGCTACTCTTTCAAATCTTAGGTTTTCTGGGGTTTGGTTTTCTTTAATCAGATAATTGCATTCAGCACACATCCCTCTGTGGGGATGCAAACACTTGCGCTGTGAAAATCATTGCAGGAAGATAGATAAGATGCTGCCTAAGCCAGCGCTGTTGTAGAGGGAATTACTGTCAATTTTTTACCTCAAGCTCAATGTGTGGCTTTAGGAAAATTATTTGACTTTGCCAAGTGACATTTTCCTTCCCTGTAGATGAGAAGTGATAGCAAAAACTCACTTTCCAGGATCAAGGGAGGCAAAACAGATCAGTAGTTGGAAACTACTTCACCAATCTTGCTTGAAAAGGGGCGAGACTGACGTGCAGCTACCAGACAAAGACAACAATATCCAAGTACTCAGCCAGTATGAAGGGTTGATGCACCATGTCTAACACATCCTGAGTGAAATCATCCTTACCCCTAAGGCCACTACAAGGGCGACACTTCACCCATTAGGTTATTTGATCGATATAAACAAAGACAAAGAGAGAAGCAATAAAAATGCAGAGGCCCCTTCCATAAGTCTGGAGTTGTGAATAAGCAGATCAGTGAGTTAGAGGGGAGGATTTGAAACTTGGCTTTTAATGAAGGCTCCTCTCTCCAGACTACAAACCAGAGTAGTAGCTAGGTGCTAAATAAATATTCAGCAAGTAAGAAAGTCTCCATTTAATGAGAAATAATTTGGTGAAATGAGCTGGGGAAATGGTTTCAGTAGCATGGTAACAGAAGCTGGCACCGTGTTCTGCCCCACAGGATGCTGTGGTTCTACTTGTGTTGCGTAAGACAGGATCTCCAGCTGGGATAGATGCAGGAAATATAACTCATTACTGAAATGCAAGAGCCTTTCAGGGTTAAGCCACTGTTAGACCAGCCAGATTCATTCCCTAGTTGCAGAATTTGCCTAACAGCAGCTCTGGAAGATTACTATCTTTCTTCATAACAGTGATGTTGCAGACAGGATGGTCTAAGGATAGTGGTGATGCCAAGTTTGTAGGAAGAAGTAATTTTTTTCCTTTTATGTTCAAGGGCTGAACTCCTTTTCCACACCTTTATCTACTTTATTAAGCTGTCAAGATGGCAGTTCCTTGCTTAAATGTTAATTACTATATCTCTCTTTTAAGATGTGCTTCCAAGGGCCTCAGTCTTCCTTGTAATTACATGAAGTGGTTAGTACAACTCCTCGGCTATATCCCAAGGTCCCCTGAGAGCTCATCCCTGCTGCAGTTTCCAGTAGATGAGCACTCAGAGAACTAGTCCTTCAGAGAGCTGTGGTCTTCAAGCATTCAGCCAGATAACGAGCAAATTACCATGCCTGCTCCTTTTGGTGACAGCACCATGCACAGACAGGCTGTGCATCACCAATGCCTGTGGTTAGCATTCTTCTCCTTCCCTCTATCCCTTCCACTTGGTGGGGTTGGTTTTATAGAAACCAGCCCCACTCTAGGGCAAGAACTTCCATGGGTAATAACATAGTGAAAAGGGAGAACCAGACCTCAAAGTGTGACTATAAGAGCCCGATAATAAAACAGTCACACAGCCACGCTGGTGAAGCGAACCTCAAGTGCTGAGCACGGCTTTGTCATTGCAGCTGTGACTTGTTCGCATCAGCGATGGAGCGGCTGTGGTTTCTCATGCCCCTACAGCTGAGAAGGAGGAATTACAGCTACCTCACTTGCAAGGCTGTTTCTAAGTGAACAGCAACATCTGAGACTGCAAATTAAAAATAATGCTGTCCTTTGGAAACTGCTAAATTTAAATGTCAGGTTCTTTCTTTGAAAGCTGTAGGATAGCTAGCTAGTTCCTCTCCAGGAAAAGTGAGTAAGAGCTTGTCTGTGCAGGGAAAACATTTAGAATAGGAACTACCCACCACTTCCCCATGCAAACACTCATCCTCTGTACTTCAAGACTGGATTAAGCAAAATTACACAAAGGCAGTCACTGCAGAGGACAGCAGCCTGTTCAACAGCTCTCCTGCCTTAGCTCCATCATGTGTCCCCCCCAAACCACAGCTTGTTTTGCAGTAGTAACCCCATATATACGAGCACTAAGATTTGTCCAAGATATGAGAAAAAAAGGGTCTTTTTAAAAAACATTATGTGACTGAGAAACATGACTATTTTGCAAGCTGTGTAGGTTCAAAACTGTCTTCTATACCATGGATATCTGCCAGAGAAAAGCCCCTTGGGCAAACAACTGACTGGGGTAACTCCAGAGACTCAGCAAAAACCTCATAGCGTAACAGACAAATTGTCCCCAGCCTGTCTAATTCCAAGGAGCTACAATGTCTGGGCAAAGCATCACCACACTTCTGTGTACTGCTGGTCCACTAGAGGACAACCTAATGATGATCCTTTGGCTTACACAGTAAAAGGCCCACACTGAAAATCCTGCTGCCAAACCCGGCTTACAGCTCATACTGGGACTGTTGGTGGTATGTGTGCTAAACCTAATTTTTAATGGCACAGATGACTTTAGTCCCAAGTGATACAGCCTTAGGAAGCTTCAAAAAAAAAAAAAGCCCCCCTACAGCTGATACCAGCCTTTGTAACTGTAGAGGAAGAGACAGAAACAAGGGTGATTTCCAGACAGAGATCTATTTTTTTATAAAGCAAACCAAATCCAGGGGCACTGCACTCAACCAGAGGTGAAAAAGCAGTCTGTTGCTGCTGGTTTTCTTGCAGACTTCTGACATCATGTCATGCAGTGCAGGAAATGCTCAGAGGTCCAAGAATGATCCTTTTGCCCTGGTAACATGTGATTTAATGAAACCATAATAGAGGAGCTCAACTCATGTATAAACAGCGGGCAGGAAGCACAACAAAATCATCAGCTCAAAGCCACAGAAGGGAGCAGGCTACTGCTCTGGCAAGGCACAAGAAGAGCAAAGCTGTTTCTCAAAACCCAAAGGGGTTCCTGCCTAGTATTTTTAAGGCCAAAATAACAGAACACAAATAAAATCTGAGCTAGCAGTGGAGCTAGTTTCTGGAGCTAGGAAGCAAATGAGCTGTGGCAAGAAGTGGAACAGCAGAAAACAGTAGAGAACTAATTACAAGTGAAGTGTCTCAGGTTGGAATGGGAGTTAGACAAGTCAGGGGGTCAAAGCAAGAGTTTTCAGTGGGTAATTTGGTGTCTTGACATCCCCCAACCTCACTAGGGGGATTATGCCTGTGACTCGGAGATGAAAACGGCATCGGTCTCTGCAAGGGAAAAAAGTACATACGGAAGGCAGGAGAGCAGAGCTACTTAGAACGGAGAAATCTGCTATTCTTCTCCCACTAACGATAGCAAGATCGAGCTGACTGTAATCGGGAGTGCACAGATTTCAGCCTTCCCTTCGGGGGCGGCCTGTGATGTGAAGGGGCGCTCGCCGCAGCCCTACTAAAGCACAGCCCAGCCCCCGGCCGGGAGGGGCCCCCCCCCGCCCACCCGC
>VZRW01014087.1:214937-258444 GCA_013398125.1 Aegotheles bennettii
AAAACGCCCGACCACCACCGCTGGCCCCAGGGGCTGGAAGCTTTTAGCTGTGAGACAGCAATAGCTCCAGCAGCCCATTGGTCTTTGCCGCAGAGAAAATATGAACCAGCCCAGCTGGACAGGGAGGGGAACAAGGCACAGAGAACGTGAGACATCGCTGGAGAGGGAAGTAGATATCCTCATCAGTCTCCTGTTTACTCTATGTTGCCAAAATCAATGGCTTAGGGTGAGGCAGGCCAGTTCCCAATGGTGCGAGCTGGTGAAACTCTTCAACAGAAGGTGTTTTATATGTGGTCTTTGACTCCCTCTCCACTAGCATGTCCTTTATGAACTGGAAGTGTACCTTAGGTGCTTCCCTCTGAAATGCAATAAAGATGTAGTTTCTTATGTGTCTCAGCATAGCTGAGGACAACAACTGCCTTAGAGGAAAAAAAAACTTCAGGTCAGTTGTCATTCAGTTCACACACTGCAGTCCCCTTTTGGGACTTTTAGAAAGGGTAACAGAGCAGCCACAGATCTACAAGCGATGACAAATCAATGCCTGAAGCTGCTTCAGTAAACAAAGTACAGCCACTTGGATGTGCACAGAAGCAGCACTGAAAATTCAGATTCAACCATATCTCAAGATGAAAGAGGCTTTAGAAAAGAGATAACTTGAGTATTTGACAGTCACGCACTTCTGACTCCAGCCCATAATACACACATGGACTGTAGCTTCACACTACCTTCTAGCTAATAACACTCAAAGGTCCTTTTGTACAAATACCAGCAGCAGGAAAGATGCTATGGCACTGCACAGGTTACCTTTCACACAAAGCCTTTGAGCTTGCACACATTTTGCTCTAATGCCAGCTGAGACCATTCCAAATGTTACAGGGTCACCATGAGCTCTCCATTGATCTTACTGCAGAAAAAGGACACTTTGTCCCAATTTACAGCTAACCATGTGGCCTTTACATTTCACTCAACCCATTCCCACTACATTCATAACAGTTTGGGGCTAAAAGAGGACTGAACTCATAATAGCTATGTGCAGAGCAGTGCTACCACGTCTTCCAATATCTAGTTTGCCATCTGGAAGCATTAAGGAGGTGAAACCTGTTTGGATGTTCAAGGGATGCACAGGTTGGATGCTGAAGATTATCAGGTCTCAATAGGGTGCTGATGACAGGATGCTACCCACCTAAAGCCATGTAACATGGGACATTTCCTTGCGTTAATGAGCAGCCAGGAAGAACAGGGACCATTTAAACCCCCACAAGTGGCCTGGACCAGGGGGTTTTGTCTTATCAATCAATTCTGGCTTTCACCTTCAGGTCCCTGCAGGTTCTCCTGTGCCTCATTGACCACTTTCTGTCAGCTGCATGGAGGCTTTCAGAAAAAATGGTGCAGCAACAGCTCTGCTAGATTTTGACCTTGGCCCTGCTTTTGCCTAAACTGGCTGCTTCCTAGTGCCAGAAGGACGGTGGCAGCTCATCATGTCCCACTTCTAAGAGCACTGAAATATTACCTACAGTTGATATGGCACACACCTACTTTTCCAGCCAGTGATGTAGCCCCAGTTACCTTGCCAATTCAGTCCAACTTCTGTGTCACGCCAAGGTAAATCTGGAGAAGTTTCTACTCAAGAATTCTAGAGGTCAAATTTAGCAAACACCACCTCAGCAGAGAGACACCACTTTGGCAGAGACAACACCTTATGCATGTCTGTTATTTCACAATTTTCAAGATTTCCCTAGGTTCTGTTGGACAAGACCTCCCCAGTTCTACGGGTGCAGGCTGCTAAGGAGATGGAACAGTCCAGCGACTGAAAGCATTTCCAATTAGCACCACATTGAATCATCTGCTATTCAGTGACAGACACATGCAGCCTAGGCATAGGGGCTGCCATGCGTGTCTTTGTAACAGCCACACAAATAACTCACACAGCGCCTTCCCCCAGCAAAAAATCAGGTCCCATAGGAGAGGAGTAATGAGATGAAATGAGATTTGTCTCAGCTGAGAAGGTGATTTAAGACTCCATCACCCACTGCACATGGCAGTCTTGCAGAACAGACAGCACCGCAATCAGTGCCTTAGACACCACCTCCTGTGCCCAGGAGCAGAAATCCCTGTTGGCTGGCACTGAGGCCTCGTGGTTTCAAAATGTGATTTTTAAACCTAGGCTGAGGACAAGGCAAATGTGAATTTGATTATGTTTAAGCCTCCCACCCTGAACAGCCACAGTCAAGCATCAATGCTGATCAGCTAAGTGTTATCAGGCAAGAATTTTGCCTTTGAAATCCACCTACACCCAGAACCCAGAGACAACAGCTTTAAGCCACTTTTTGATCCACTTACAACTAGATCATTCCCTGCTGAAAAGCCACTCAAACATACTCCCAAATCCCTGTCTGGCCACACACCTGGGTTTCTTTCTAAAAAATAAACTAGAAAAAAGGGAGAAGGGCAAGGAAGGAAGATGGAAAGGAGCACATCCTCTGGCCTAAACCTGACAAGAAAGGCAAGATACAGCCAGGGTACAGTCCCAGATATCATAATTTAGATAAGCACTTGTTATCTGTGTGGTTAATGAACTCTGTCTCATACTGTACAATAGATAAACCACCCAACAGACCAGCTGAAGCTTTCTGACACAACAGCTTGAGCATTGACTATATCCAGATTTTGGTGCTCACAGAGGCTTACTTCTCTGATGTGGAAAACACCACCTGCCTCACTCACTGCCCTCAAAGTGGCTGGACACTGAGCACTCCCTGGAAGAAGAACTGTATCAGCTCCATGTCAGGCACTGGCAAGTGCAGAGCCACACCAGCCTGATGTTAGTCCACTAGAGGGGTTCATGTCAGGACAGAAGTACACCAGGAGAGCTGAGGAAAGATGTCTACATATGGCCAGATTTGGGTGGCAGATGCAGAAGTGTCAAACCAATGGCTAAGCCTCTCCAAGCATGGCAGAGAGTCTTAAACATCATTCCAAGCTGTATTTTTGAGGGCGATCCAGCTGCAGGACAGGGAAAGCATAGAGATGTAAAGAGGTTGCCTCTGGGTTGCACTCATGGCTTTTGTTTGTTTTGGCAGCAGCAGAGAAGCCAGCACCATACACCAATGTGATCATGCCCAGTCTCTTTAGCATCATCTGTTTCCTGGGCATTGTGGGGAACCTCATTGTCATCTACACAATCGTCAAGAAGAAGAAGCTGAGATGCAAACAGACTGTGCCTGACATATTCATCTTCAACCTCTCTATTGTGGACCTCCTCTTCCTCTTGGGCATGCCCTTCCTCATCCACCAGCTCCTAGGCAATGGTTCATGGTACTTTGGAGCTCCCCTGTGCACCATCATCACTGCCCTGGACACCAACAGTCAGATCACCAGTACCAACATCCTTACAGTGATGACACTGGACCGTTACCTGGCAACTGTCTACCCTCTAAAATCCACCTACATCCGGACCCCATGTGTTGCAGCTCTGGTTATCTGCTTGGTGTGGCTCCTCTCCTTCCTGACCATCATTCCTGTGTGGATGTATGCAGGTCTTATGCCTCTGGAGGATGGGACTGTCCGCTGTGCTCTCTTGCTTCCCAACCCAGAGACTGATATCTACTGGTTCACTCTCTATCAGTTCATGCTGGCATTTGCTGTGCCATTGGTTGTGATCTGCGTGGTCTATTTTAAGATTCTGCAGCACATGGCCACCACTGTGGTCCCATTGCCCCAAAGGAGCCTCCGGGTACGTACCAAGAAAGTCACTCACATGGCAGTTGCCATCTGTTCTGCTTTTTTTATTTGTTGGGCTCCCTTCTACATCCTCCAGCTGGTTCACCTCAGCATTGACACACCATCCATGGCCTTCTTTTATGCCTACAACTTTGCCATTAGCTTGGGCTATGCCAACAGTTGCCTCAACCCCTTCCTCTACATTGCCCTCAGCGAGAACTTCAAGCGCCAGTTCTTAGTGGCCATCCGCCCTGCCAAAGAGCCAGGTCGCAACAGCAGCTCTGTCAACAACAACAGCACGACAGAGGCTAGTGTGTGTCTAAAACTGGCACCAGAATCCACCCAGCAGACTCAGTTTTTGGAGGACTTCTCCTCACGTTCACTGCCTGTGACTGTGGCTGTTCACTAGGGCACTCTGAAGTGACTGCAGCAAAAAGCCTTCAGATCTGTAAGCCTACAGAGAAGCAGCAGTTTCAGGCAATTCTTGGTGAAGTGTATGAACTACAAGATTCCACCTCCAAGAGTCCAGGTGCCTCACTTTTTCATTGCAGGGCTCTGCTCCTACACAGCCCTTGGCCTATAAAATGCTGCATACTGCTGCTTCTTTCCACTCCTGCACAGAAGGACTCTAGCACACAAGACACTGGGTCCCCAAAGAGGATGGACGGAAAAGAGAGAAAGGACAAAAAGAGGATTTCAAGGGGGAATGTTCATCCTGGAGGAGTAAAACCTCTATCAACAACACCGCCAGGTGATTCCCCACACCTTGGTCTGACCAGGGTTCCTAAACATTATGCCAGTGTAGAGCTCCTTCATTCAAAACAGGAACCTTTGAAACACAATGTCATATATTTATTTTTGGTAAGAAATCTGACCTGCAAACTTTGATGGCTGTGCTCACATCCTAGAAGCACACAGCAGAGAGAGATCTTGGGGCCAGAAGTCTCACCTAGGTCTTCCCTAGGTCTGCCACTTGGCCTTTTGGTCCAGCCCTGTCTGCCTTCAGTGGGCTGCACTGTTTGGCAACGGAGATATTTTCAAGAACTGGCTAATTTCGATGCTAATCCTAAATATTTCAAGCAAAATCGGGCAGATAATAATTGCACTGCTTCAAGGGACTGCAGACAACTCTCAAAACTACTGCTGTTAACACCAGCTTTGTGGCTTTCCATGCCAATGAGCCGATTTCCACACTGCTGGTTCCTCATGCTGCTCTTGTGCCCCACAGTCTGCATGGCCACGGGGGAACCCAGGCAGAGGGTTTTAAACACGATTAACAAACACAATGTGCAGAGATCTGCAGAGCGAGAGGCTGTGAAAAGACAGCTCAGAGGAAGCAGAGTTGCTTATGCAGCTTCCTCATGATAACAAATGCTTTACAGAGTTAAAAGAGGGAAAATTAAATGTCTGTGTTTTGTATGCGTGGCTTCAGCAGTCACAGATTAGGAAACAACTTTGCTCATTACAAAGACTAGAGAAAAGACAGCACAGATCAGCTAAATGCGGGGGATTACACTGATAGCCTGCACAGGCTCCCAGGGGACTGTGTAGACATTGTTCAACACTTTGTCAAACATGGAGGAACTGGTTCCTGTAGATTAATTTAATATAAAGAATAATTAAAAACAAACAGCACAAAAGAATTTGTTACCGTGCTTCTGATTTCATGCTGCCAGACACCCACAATATACCCCGAAGAGAAATTCACCCTAACACAGCAAAACTGTGTCACCTGCACTGGACTTCCCCAGCCACAGGTACACCTGATGCACACACACCCCACACTCACAGGTGTTTGTAAGTACAGCCAACACTTCACACCCTGCAGAGAACACACAGCCATTCACTCACCTCTGGTGATGAAAGTGAGCCAGCATGAGACTCCAGCACATTCAGCAACATCAGATGCAGCGCATTGCTTTTTGAGTCACTGAACAAACCCCATAGCAGGGTCTCTCTGTATTTTCATTCCAGGCTCTGTCAACCTTCACCCACTGCAGGAGCACACCAACACCCCAACCGTACGGTATCTCATCAATTTCTCACCCCCATTTCCCTGGGCAATAAAGCCAGACAGACACATATGGAGCTTTCAAGCTTTATAACTTTAAAATCTTTGCCCCATTTTAACTGCCAGGAATTTTCACCTGTGGTGGTTTTCCAGAAGCTGCTTTGCTCTTTGGTCAGTACTCTCCCTGAAGGGCTTGGGAGCAAAGGTTGAGGAAGATGCGTGCTGTGCCAAGCCAGACTTGCTCTCAGGACAAGGGAAGTTATTGTGTTACCTTGCTCCCATAAGGAAGTTAAGGGCTGGCACACTTCTGTGAAAGGAGGTGGGAATGCTTGGGTGGGTTTTTTTCCTCCTTTGATACAAGCAATGAGGAAAGTACGAGGGAAGTAAAAACAGACTGAATCGTCGCGAGTTCACGGAGAGCAGCGTGTTGAAGATATTATCTTGCTTACAGTAAAGGTGTTTATGGTTGAACTAGTCTGTTCCTGTCTCAAATGAGTCAGTCTGGCCCATTGTGGCCAAGCCACGTGCTAAAAACAATGGGGACACAGTGGGCTAACCAAGAAGGGTGGGCAGCACCAGCTGGAACAACACTGGAAGGAGTCTTTGTGGAGTAGACCTTTTCCAGATCTCACCACACCAAAGTCAAGACACAGTACACAGGCATCTTTTCAGACTGAAGTCCTTTTACGTCACATTTATGTGAGTGGAAAAGCCATGCTAGAGAGATCTGGGTCCCAACACCGGGGACAAGGCTTCTCATTTAGGTGGTGTCCCAGCAGAAGCACCTGCCCCTTCCCAGCACCTTGGAAGGCTCATGGTTTCCATTCCCTCCTGTTTCTCCTACCTGTCCCCAAGGGGTTTCCTTGTCCTGACATCTAAATGTGGGCTGTGGGGTTCCCTCCTTTTCCATATACACACAGCCTTAAAAGCTGTGACAAACACACCTTGGAAAGACAAGCACATGGATACCTGCGGATGTGCTGGGAGGTTGGGAAGAGAGGTACAAAGGAAACTAAGGACACAGACAGCTTTTTGCCATCTTCTCTAAAACACCCCAAAGCACAGGATGAGATGAACAAAAGCCTTTCCTTTGAACACAAACCTTTTGATCAAAGCCCCCCCCGCCCACGGGGGTAAGGTAAGGCTTTCCAGCAGCTACACAGCCTCTGTGCACCTTGGTGTGACTGTTCCAAACACCCTACTCCTTTCCTCTATTTTTCAGAGCCAGCTTTGTGAAGTTGGAAGGTCTGCTGACATTCTGGTTTGTGTTCAGCTTTACCTCTTTGTCCATTCTGTTCTTTGTATTTATTATTACATGATCCCATCATCTTAATGCCTCAGTTACTGATTGCAGAGCCTGGATAAAAGGCATTGCTAAGTAGAAAAGGACACAGCTACTCATGCAGAGATAGGCAGCTGAAGTGCTGTGAGGTCTGTCTGAAAAGTGTGGCAAGAGGGGCACGGAGGTATCGCAGTGTGTTCCCTGCAGTCCTGCCTCCCACACACAGCCCATTGTACCTCTTGCCTGAGAAATTAAGGGAAAACCAGCTAAGTAACTAGAGGGAAAAACACCTCCAACACCAAAAGGCTGGTAGAAAGAAACTATTTCATCCAGTTCAGATCAACAGCCTGCCACGCTGGATGTGTTCCTCAGCTCCTTCTGCCAGCACTTTCCCCTGTGTGTTTGTGAGCTGCCTCCTCACCAGCCAGCAGAAGACAGATGGGTTCACTCTCCACCCCCTCCTCTTCCCCTCCCTGTCCTTAGAGGTGCAACTGAAGCCACAGCTCTGCTCCTGATAAACTCCCACAAGGGGCAGATGGCCCAGTTACTTTTGTTCCTACTTTCCCAGTTAGCAACAGAGCCCTCTTGGCTGGCTGCTGCAGGATCCAGTCCCTGGCTCACCCTTCTCAGTTACCTCTTTGCCACCCGGCAGACCCCCACACTGGGCAGTAAAAACGTAGTCTTGCCTTCCCCACAGGGACAGCTCTGCCAAGCCAGCCTGAAGGACAAGCTGGAGCTGAGATCCCCAAAGCCTTGCCCAGCAGCAGGCTGGTGACATCCTTCCCCAGGGACCCTTCTCCACCTGAAGTCTCTGCAGAGCTAAACTTGCCCAGGAGCAAGCTGCAGCGGTGATGGAGAGGGAGCACAGTGCTGGTGGCTGCGAGTGGGGAGGAGGGAAAGGTGGGGTGACTCAATGGCCCCTGAGACACAGTCAGAACCTGACTAATTGTGTTTCATCAATTCTCCTGAGTTGCTAATTGGATGCATTTCATTCAACAGACTCACCAGTGGGAGAGGAGCCACGCAGCAGGTACAGATACATTCCAAGCCCACTTGCCTTGCATTAGTCCAGATGCAGAGACCACACAGCAATGCCCTTTTTCACTCACCCCCCATTAGCAAAGCAGCACAGCTAAACCCTCACACACCCCCACAGCCTTTCCACTTGCTCCATCCCTGCAGCAGAGCTGGGAGGGGGCAGCACACAGGAAAGTCTCACCAACATTAGAGAGGTAAAAGGGGAGGGATGTCTCATCTATAGACCCCACCTGCCAATGGAGGGCTCCTCCAGCAGACAGGGCCCTTTGGTGCCTCCAGGCAACAGAAAATATACTTTGAAGCTGTATTTACAAGGCAGTGTTTGAATAGGGAACTCACTGCACCACTGGAGGGAAAACCTTTAAGAGATGTAGACCTTGATTGCAGGAGGGCACGAGAGATGGTATCTGCTCTTAGAGCCATTGTGCCCTACCCATGTCCCATTTGGGAAACAGCTCCTATGATCATACAGGACCTAACAGTTTGTTCCTCTCACAGCATCTTTCTACCAGTACAGTTGTGTTGGCTATGGAAATAGTCACTCCTGACCTCCCAGTCTGGCTCACAGGAGAGCAGCAACACCGGCTTCTCCTGAAGGGTAGAGCTGGGCTTCAACAAGTGCAAAGTTACACTTTAGAACTGGCTTACTTCAGGATGAGACATGATGGTGCACAGAGTGATGCTTTCCTAATCACTTCTGGACTTGCTGAGGACAGGCAAGGTAAAAAAGCCTCCAGGGTTTTCAGCTCAGTATCTTTCGCTGTCTCTAAATGCTGCTGGAGTAATATCAACGTTCCCTAGGGTCAAGCCTTTGCATAAAGGATTCCTCCTCCAAAGCAAAGTCAGGTGACATTGGCATTGCCCTCCCCAAGCACCACTGAAGGCTCAAGGCCCTGTAGGTCCATACAGGGTTAGTCCCCTGGAAACAGGAGCCAAGTTCTGCCCATAGCACCAGGGTGAGTTTGAGTTCACACCACAGCAGTCAGTGGGTTTTCAGCAGGACACGGAGCAGACTCTGCCCCAGGCACTGACTGCATCATCATCTGGCACCACCTGGCAAAAAGGAGATCTGCAGGGTCTGGCTCCGCAGAAACACCTCTGGGGCAATGACTTTTCCAAGCTTCAGTTAAACTGACACACAGGTTTTGGTTTAAGCCTTAAACCTTCTTTCTTCCACTTAAAAACTAAGTTACAGATGAGTCAGCCCTTCCCCTCGCCCTGTGCTCTCCTCTCCCTTGCAGGTTCCCACTCGTGGGATTGCAGCCTGAGGGTCAGTGACATCATTTTAATTATTCTGGTGTCTGGTCATTACTAAGTTGCCTTTGCTGAGTCTGAGGGAACTCTTACCATTATCTTCCTACACATGCTGCTGGAAGCACAACAGCTTGGCAGCACCAGGCTGCCACGGCCTGGTCCACCACCCACTTCAGAGGAGAAAGCAGAGCTCTCCATAGGCAGACACAGCAAGGAGAGAACTCCTGCCTTGTCCAGGAGAAGGCTTCTCACACCCATGTCCCACTGCAGGCTCAGGGATGCAGTGCTCTACCTTTCCTCCCACAAGGCTTGACCACAGAAAGCCAAACACTGACTTTTTTCTATGCCAAAATGTAGGTAGCACTTGATAGGGATTATCACGGTGATGGAAATGGTGGGTGAAGTTATCACTGATGAGAGCTTCTTAAAGCTCTTATTGACCAATTCCATTAGGAGGCTGGTTCTTGGAGGTCCAGCAGCCAGGTCCCTCCCACTGAGACACAAAAAACAGGCTTTGAAAGGAGCAGACTGTTCACATCAAGGCTCCCTCTGTCCTCCTTCCTGTCTACTCATAGATGAAGATGTTGGATTTCCACTTGCACAAGGCATTTTGGGGATTTAAATCCTGCCTCCCACTTTTTTAAAAGTCATTACAACCTCCTAGACCATAATCCTCTACTTAGACCTCCAAGTGCTCTTTCAATGTAAATTTGTCATTTATCAACACAAACTTCTTCAGAGGAGGAAAAAGAGTAAAATGTCACCTCTCAGAGGGGGAACGAGTTGCCTGTCCTTTGTTTTTATTCAAGTCGAGACACTTTTCCCCAGCCAACTGCTGCCACTGAAGAAGCACACAGACATTTGCTCCCAGGCTGAGACACATTGTGCCAAGCCATGGTCCCCAGCCAGCACTGCCACAATCTCTAGGGTTCAAGAACACAAACACCAGCAGCTCATTGAGAGGGGACCCATTTGCTAGAATTAATACTCAGTCTTTCAGCAGCATGGGAAACATCAATTGTTTGGTGTGAAATAAATTATGTGTCTGTCTTGAGGGAATTTTAATGAGACCTCCTCCCTCTTTTCCTGACACTTTCAGGCTCGGGGTAAAAGAAAAAATAAACAAAACAACATTCCAGCATCTCCCCATCAACCTGCATAGTAATGGCCCAATCAGGCTAATTAGGGTGTCTCCTGTAAACTCAGGAAGGCTTTACCCAGCAAACCCAGCCCACTGTTCACTATATTGCTGCAGCATAGACAATTACTCCTGGTTTTGAGCAAACCAGCTTTGCATGCAGTTGGGAAAAGGGCTATGCTGAGTACAGGCAGGTTTTGGCTTTACCTCTGGTCCTACTAGATCTCCTGGTAACTAACTGAAGGCTACAGGATGTGGAGAGAGGCTGGTCTGGGTGGTTAGTTCTTAGAAGAACCAACATAAGGACCAACGTCCCCTGGACACCCCTTTATCTTCAAACACCTTTGAAGCAGAAGGGCAGCTCCTCTTCCCTGCAGCTCCAGCATGAACCCTGAACACATGGCAAGAACAGAGAAATGTCCACACAGAAAACTACAAAGACACTGGACAGCCCTTGAGGGCAGGAAAGCATCACACACTGTTGTCATAGGGGACACAAAGGGGAGCCTTTCCCAAGGCTGCTGGATGCCAGATGGGCACTTCTTCACACCCCTCACCTTTCTACACTAGGTCCCATGGTGCAACCATGATCCTTCAGGTGTGCATCCACATTCAGGCTGGCAGACCCTAACAAGGTGTTCGGTCATCAGGTTTATGGACTCCCAGCAGGGATCCTATCACCCAGAGTGGTGCTTTGGGAGCATCTGTATGCCACCTCCCAGCCACTGGCTAACACGTGAGCCACTCACAGCCCACATCTTCATGCCACTGGCCTGACTTCTCTTTCCTGTCCACGTGGCATCATGTCCAAGCTTAAGCTTGCTAGGAATCAGAAATCCACTGTTGACATTCTGCTATTTTTTTCATCTCCAGAGCTGGCTAAAGCACACAGCTGAAGTGTTGTGTGTGGATGTGAGATGAGAGAGGACACCACTGTGGTTTCAATCAAGGCTGCACTGAGCTGGCCACATAGCTGCACATTGAGACTGGCCCACTTTACATCAATGTCTGTTTATTTCTTTACAACAGTTTCCAGTCAGGCCTGGCAGGTAGACTCAGTCCCTTGTTTCACAGTTGTCTGCCCTTCTCTTTCTTGCTGTCTTAGTTTCCTCAAGCCAAGAGGAGTTTCTTTAGCAGCAATAATTCCCAACTCACACCTTTGAAGCTTTATGAGTTATCATCTGTGCTTGGAGAGGACAGGCTTGAAAGAGTGAGTGGGGATAGGTTATAAACCAAGATCTAAATGCAGAAGCTGGTGAGGCAGACACAGGAGAGCTGTGGACCAGACACCAAGTGCTCTACTGTGTTTCCATATCATCTCTCTTCTGCAGACCCACAGTCTAACTCACTCCTAGAACAACTGTTAACTGGGGAACCTGCCTTGCAGAGCCAAACTGCCCCTCTAAAGGGGTGTGAGTACCACCCAGCCTCAGCACCCATGTTCAGACAGGTATTTAATCTGTTTCAAAAAAAAAAAAGGAATGGCACCCTACACATCTCACACATGCATCCAAGAGGTCAGAGGGCAATCACAGGCACTGAAAAGTCCACAATCACACAAGGAAACAGGCCAGTTGCACAGACAGCCTCAGACCCCCTTTACTGCTCCGCCACAGGGAAATCCAGAGTCTGCTCACATTCACACCACTGCCTCCACCAAAATTAACGATGGGGATTAGAGAAAAACCAAGCAAAACAAGGGCTGAGTCACACCAAACGCTTCTTCTGTGCCTGCCCAGGAGTGGAGTTTGACATCTCAGGGCTCTGATTTCACCACCAAAATGAGCTGCCAAGAAGGAAAGCTGACATGTTGCTGTCCTCTAGTTCCTTGAATCTAATAATTTCAAATGCTTTACAAATATTAATGGCCCAAACCTCAGATGATGGCTGGAGACAGGAGAATAATGATGGCCATTTTATCCTTGGAAAGTGTAGGCTGTCTTTTCAGATAAAATCTACAGTACTGCTGAGAAAAGCAACTGCTTATATTGAGTCTGTTCTTTAGCACAGGAAAGGAAACCAGACAAAAGTAGTGGGTGATTCAAGAAAAAGGCAAAGTTACCAGGAACACTTGTCTGCAGCATTACAAGTGACAGATAAAAGCTGCAGCAGCAAGGAGCCTGCCAGCATCAGGGATCAGGCAGATCAGCTGAGCCTTGGTGTATTAGAGACAACCTCCATTTCTTAAATCTCCCCAAATCACCTCATTGTATTACTTCTTTAAAACTGTGCTTATTCCAAAAGCTGCAAAGATATCAGATACATCCCATGGGCTGGAAGAGATGACCCAGCAGTGAGTGCTGCTTCAGATGAGCATGAGAGTGGCTAGGTGACAGAGCCAACTTACAGAATAACTAGCAGAGAACGACCTTTGCAACCAGTAACAAGCTGCAATACATTAGATCTGTCAGGAGTGTTGTTCAGCAGTGTGTAAACTTGTCTTTAAAGAGGAACCATCGCTATTAATGAACTGAAATTGTGACAGCTCAGTGCAGAAGCTCAGATTTAAAATTCTGTATCTGACTGTTCATGCGGTAAAAGGGCCCAAATAATGCTGCAGGAGCACTGGTTCCTCATAGGAATTCTTCTACCCTTTTGCTACTTTGTTAGCTGTTACAAATCTGATGGAAGGCCTCAAAGACAACACGGGTGTCTCACCCAGTTACTATCTAAGCAGCAGTTCATATTTTGGAACATTTTCCATGAAAAGTTCTGCAGAAACTAATTTATCTGCACACAGAGCAAAAAGCAGCAGGGCAGAGTCCAGCTACTGCAAGCTCTAGAGAAATGGGGTTTATCAACAGAAGCCCTTCCTTGCATCTCCCATGGAAAGATGGGATCAATTGTACCAGGATACCTCATCAACATTCAGTCCCAAGCAGAAAATCCACATCACATTTCTCCTCTTGCAAGAAGTTGTTGGGTGTTATCCACCAACTCATTTGCAAAGGAAGCTTTGAAGAGGTCTCCTTTGGAAGAAGCAATGATCACAGCTGGAGAAAAGCTGCTCCCTCCCATCAACTAGAATGGGATAACTCCTGAGGATATCAAGTTTAAAGCAAATTCTGCAGTTTCTTTACTCTGCTCCCTCCTTGCCTTGATGATGAGCTAGAAAAGAGCAGTACTATCCAAACAGGGTTTGACTTGTAAAGCACTGCACAGGGGAGAAATCTGGGGGTGGCACTGATGAGGGGACAAGAGCTGGCAGAACAGGGCACTGCCTTTCAATCAAACAAGCCTGACTCCTGACAGGGCAAAGCTGATACATCCCGGGGCAAAGGAAGCTTTGAGAAATATGGAGTATAAAGGATGATAGGAAGACTACAGAAATTTTGAAATATATATTTCATTTAACCAAATGAAAGGATGAAGAAATAGAAAAAAAGGAAAGGCTAAAACATGTTTGGTCCTTGTGAAATCCAAAAAGAAACTTAAGACCTGATGCTTATATTAACTCCCAAAAGAAAAATTGCTGCCTGAAAGTAGGAACCACCAGTGACCTGCAGTTGTCTGCCTGCACTTGGGCACTGCCACACACAGTGAGGACACAGCTGGCAGAGGTGGCTCTGCAAGTGGCTTATATTGCCCCACCCTGCTGCTTCACATCACAGCTGACATTGGTGTGTCAGTGGCAAACACCTCAAGGGGGAAAAAAAAATTAGCCTGGAGTTGTAGCTGGTTGTGAGAAGAGGGAGTGAAAATGAGTATTGATTTGCAGGTGCTATACTACTTTTGAAGTCTGCAAAATTGTCTTGAGGTGACACTTCTGCAACACCCTCTGGCCCACGTTATGAGCATTAATAAACTCGATGCAGAGAGGACAGAAATGCATTTATCTCCCTTTCTGCAGTTGGAGAAACTGGTGCTCATGGCAGTAGTGATATATTCCAGCGAGACACATCAGATCCTGATCATTCTCCTGTGATGTGCTCACTTCTTTGCTCCCCAGACAGCAAGATGAAGGAGCAACATCTCCAGGAGTCTGTCTAGCAGTGTTTGTCCACACAGGAAAACCACAGATGCACATGCACACTCTGGCTTAAAATTAGATGAGCTGATGGCACTTTGGAGGCTTTGCCCTGGATGATAACACAAGGTAAAGACATCAATAGTTTGGCATCAATTTTCTTCCTCCTTTTCAGTCCTGACCTGACTTCCCCCCTCCCCAGGCTTCTACTTAGAAGGTTTAGGTTCCCAGGAAAGCTTTTCACCAGCCTCCAACATCAGGACACCACGATAACAAATGCGTCAACTGGACCAAGGTGGTCAGTTTTTATCAAACAACTAGAAGTGAAACATCCTTAATCAAAAAGATGCATGACCAAGGGTGATGATACAGGCACTGGGAAGGGACAGAGATGCAAGGAAGCTCTAAGGACTTTGCAGAGAGACCAGTCAGCACCAGTTGTGCCACTCCAGGAGAGGAAATAGTCAAGAGAAACCAGCAGCACTCCACAGGGGCTTGTTTTGAGCTCCAGAAGGATGAACAGGCACTGAAAACTCAGTGAGCCAGACAATTTCAGCACTGAGGGAAGAGTAGCCAAAGGGAAACAATCTTGTTGTTTTATGAAAGAAAAAGAACTTGTGGGTTTGGTTTGTTTTAAGCAGACCACCTCCAGAAGTCAGTTCCTGCTATTTTCTGCTAAGAAAGAAAATAAAGAGGGGGAAAAAAAAAATCAAAGTAAATTCTGAGTCTTTCAAGCAGGCTTTGAAAATAGATCTATTGAGCTAATTAAAACCAGAGGTGAGTTTTACCAAAATCTATTGCAGTTCTATTTGCCTTGTTACTAGCTCCATCAGGACAGTTTATTTCAGCTCCTTAGAAGACTGCTGCTTATAATACTGCTGATTAGCTGGCAGAGGGGTTTCAAGATCTGTTTGGTGCTTGTTCAGGCTCCCTTCCCTGGGCATGCCCCTGCCATGCTGTTACCAAAACAGCCCGTACAGCAAACTAAATAAAACCAAGTGCCAAGCAGCATTCAGTGTCAGCAAGGGGATGGTGGCAACATCACCATCTAATGTAACAATGAGAGGTCCTTCCTGAGCCTGTGAGAGCTTCTGATCTGCACTTTTCCATCTACATTTCCTCCCCGATAGACAAAAATATTTCAACAGGTCAGAATGAACCTGGTGCTCAGAGTATCTCTACTGAGATAATCCAGACGTTGGGCGATTGAACTGAGCAAAGACTTAATTTTCAATCCTTTTCTTAGGAAAGGTCCCTGTCCTCACACACATCCACCTGAAAGAAACTGCCAGGCTTCGTTGGGCTGAGCCCGAGCCCATCCCAACAGCCTGCTGAGCAGATCTGCATTGGACAAAGGGGCAGCAGTGTCCCCTGGACATCCATCACAGGCACAGCCAGCAGGGCTGGCACATGCCTGGCTGTGCCTCCAGGTTGGCACAGGTTTGGTTCCAGAATCATCTCCCAGGGTCAAACAGGGATATTTTTTTAGCAAAACTTCCCTTTCTTCTAGGGATTTGTTATTGATGCTACTATGGTTCCCATCTTCAGCTCAGGCCTTAAAAGCAAGGAGCATTTCTGAGTGCAAATCAAGGGAATTTTCCAACCACAAACTCACAGTGTAAAGGAACACGGGCTCTTCATACCTTGTTTTTATTACCTTTGTGTGGAGGGACAAGTTCTCATTGTGCTACACAGCCCCCAGATGAGTAGCACTTAAAGCACAGCCAGTCAATAGATCTTTTTTAATTTAAAACTGAATGAATTTCAGCTGATCCAGTGACTTGCACAGCTTTTTTCCACTCCTGTATAATTAGTTTTAAAAAATTCAACCCCCACATTTGATTATCTGTGAAGTCAGAAACAGACTTCAGCCCGTACTGTTGTACAGTAACAGTTCTAGAACTGAGTGAATCAATACCTTTTGAATGGGTTCCCTGCAGCTGTGCTCCCACCTTTATTTACTTCCTGCAAAATTCTATGTGAATTTACTTTACGTGGATAAGCCAAAGCCTGGGCTTATTCTTTTAGGTGTGTGCGTAAGAACTATCCCTGCTGTTCAGGCAGAGTTGAGTCAATATAACAGAAGGATTAAACATCATGTTTTATTATGAGCACAACTGTGCACACATAGGCCTGTCTCATACTGGCATACAGTATTTAACAAACCAGAAATGCACGCTAAACTGCTATAAATGCAGTGATTATTCAGATAGTCACAGATAGAGCGTCCACACAGAGGAGGCAGATCTGAATAGCTACAGCACAATTATAACCCTGCCATTATGCTGGATAATTTCCTAGCAGACACGCCAGACTCCCCCAGCACACAACACAGCCTTTGAGTCAAAGATCCATAAGCCAATTTACATGGAAAATTAGGAGGTGTCAAAAGAGGCAGAACTAGACAGGTCTCAAGGATATTAATCCCCGCTCCCTTATCCTTGAGCTTTCAGTATATCATTAATTTAAGATCGTTGATGTTAGACTTCTGTCAATGCCATAGAGGGAATACTTCCCTCATACTGTGCTTGTGCTGGGTGAAGATAAACCAGCTAAAGAGCCAGCCTGCACATGCAGGTTAAAGCACTTCAAGCCCAGTCAGCCCAAGACCCTCGCTTGAACTGCAGACAGACCATGGCTTGTTCTGACAGTGGACAGACCCTGGTTTGCTGCCAGCTCTGCCCTGCCTGAAGGGCTCACCCCAACCCACAACATCTCTCTACACCACAGACCCCAAATGCATGCAGCAGGGAAGAAGTGACAAATGACACTAAGCTACTTCTACAAAGAGCTGTTAACTTCAGAGGTCACCCAGCACCATCCTCTTCCTATTTTCACCTCCTCTGAAGCTCCCTGACCAAGTCTGCAGGCACCCAGGGCCATGATGAGTTCACCCTGGAGCACCCCTCCCTCCCTCTGAGCACTACAAGCTGCTTGATACAGAGAGGTGGAGAGGACACCCAGCACCCTGCCAATCTACTCTACCATCTATGAATTTATGATACATCTGCAAGCAATTTGCGCTGGGCCAATAAAGCAGCAGCCAATTAATTTGTGGCTGGGTGTAATTACATCAATAACAAAGTGGATAAATGCAAACTAGTAGTGCCTGCTACAAGCAAATTAACTGTCCATTTAGGGAGAGCAGCACACAGTAATGAGCTGATAGCAATATCACAGCGAGTCACTGGAAAGACTAGAGCTCCCCTTGGACCCTGTTACCAAGTTTTAGCTCTCCCCAGGAGCTAGGGCTTCACACAAAGGCAGGGCACAAAAGCCCATTTCCATCAGATTTAACAAATACAGCTGTGAGATTCTGAGTTTTGGCCACACTGCTTCTCACAGGGCCTCCAGCCCACAGCTGAGGTGCTCCCCAATCTGGCTCTGCAGCCCCTGCCAGTGACATCCTGTATGTACCTGCACAGGGAGTGAGGGTTTATCTCCACCAGCTCTGGAAGCAGCTCGGCTCCCCAGGGAGGGCTGTGCTGGCCAGGCTGGGCAGTGCAAGCTCTTCTCACAGCACCGAGTGCCTCCTGCCCTGCCTGCCAGCACACAGCAGCCTCTGCACATTGGTTGGTTTCAATACAGACACCCAGGGTTTGGTTTTTATCCTCCTCCATTCCCCAAGCAGCAAAGGCTGGAAGCCCAGAGGATCATTATGTCTCATTGTGTGTCTGACACAGCAACTCCCACCCTGGATCTCTGGTCCTGGCCTTTTGGGTGTGATTGCAATATAAATACCTGTCTTGCTCCAGTCAATGCCTGCAGCCCTGCAGTCCCCAAGAATTCAGGGACAGACTTGACACTGTCTATAACCATGTGCAGCATCCTTCCTCTTGCAGCCCCACAGGGAAGGAAACCAACCTTTGAGGGGCTACAAAGATAGACAGCAGCAAGTTCTCAGCTCTCAAAGTATGTGGAGGGTGCCTGTGAGATGTGGTTATAGGGTGGTAAGTGGGTGGGAGAGACCTCACAAGCACAAGTCTTCCAGGGTTCTTATCCTTGACTATTTGTGCTTGGTGTGACAGGACTCCAACCCTCTGGCATTTTGACTCTGGCATAACAGGGTCAGCGTTGGTGGAACATGCTCTGGGTGTCACAAATCTTTCTCCAGGATCACATATAATTTCCTCCACCATGAGAGGGAAGCTGCCTCTGAAGGAAAGGGCAGCAGCAGTTACAAATCAGACCAGATAGCTAGGCTGGGACTACAGCCACATTGCCACACACATTGCTGCTGTAGGCAGTGCTGCTCCTAGTGCCTTCACACCGAATTCACACCCTACCTTGCTAGTAAAGCCTTTAGAGACAGGTCACGAAATTACATATAATTAAATTAAAAGCCAAGACAGACTGTCTCATTGGAGGCACTCCTCTTCCTCCCAGGAGCCTGAGTGCGTGGCAACTCAAAACTAGGACTGGTGAGGGGAAGTGTTGTATTTTTCCATCAGCATTTTTGCACTTCTCCTCAAAAGAAACAGCAAGCAACAGCTCCAGAAACTCATTTCTCTTATGAGTTAAAGTGGTGAAGGAGAAGTAACCAGGCAGCACTGCTGCAGACCAACAGAGGGAGATGGCTTCAGCAGCTGGTTCAGTCTTCCAGTTGAAATAAAGATCCTGCCCAAGAAGCAGTTGCAGTTCCTCATCCAATTTTAACCCTGCAAGAAGGCAGGTGAGCTCTGGCTTCTCTGTAGACACCCCAAACCCTGGACTCCAGCCTGCCAAACCAGCTGCTCCTGCAGCAAGGCACTTTCCCCACCCAAATCTCTACTTCTACCTGCACATTTTCCAAGAGTTTTAAATTCATTTAATGCCACAATTAAGGCTCAACCTCTCATTATCTTTATCCTTTAAGAGCTGCAAAACCAAGAAAATCCTTCAGGGCTGGGTCATCCTGCATTAAAGATGGGGCAATGGAACTGCATTTGTGCAATGATTAACAGCTAAGGATTAATTAGCACACACTGAACCCAACCCAGGCCAGTCCCTGGTGAGATGAGCGGCCACACCAGAAGGTAGCTGGACATCTTTCAGCAGCAAGCACCTGCTAAGACCTTCGTGGAAGGACACCCTTGACCTCACCTGGTTCAGTGTTTAGAGCTCAGTTCAGTCCTCTCGCCTTGCTCCAACTGGGGGGCAACACTTCCCTGCAGCCAGAGGACCCGTGACTCAGCTGTGAATCACCAACCAGCCTCCTCATCTCATCCACTCATACCAAACCTTGCATATGAACAATTAAAGAGATCTATTATCATGCTAAGCAGCCTTCTGGGCCTCTGTGGCCCCTACAGCTCCTCCATTCACCGCCTGGGTTGCAGGGGCATTTCTAGTGCAGCCAGTGTTTTTAAACAAGATGTGGAAATGGTGCTTTTTGGGCTGATTTCCGGGCGGTGGTTGCAGAGCACGGGGCTATGCAGTTGCCATGCTGCCCCGAACCAGAGGTGAGGAGCAGGAGCCCTGAGATGCAAAGCTTTGGATGAATCACACAGAGCAGTGAGGCTTGGGGGAGTTTTAGCCTCTGAGTTGTCATCAGAGCAATGCACAACTTCCGAGATGCCCTTTGCAGCCAAGGCCAGCCCAGGTCTGTGCACTGCATCCCCCAGAAAGAACCCTGCTCTGGCTGTGAGCTTCGCAACAGCTGCCCACAATGGCTCACTTGACTCATTTGGATCAAGCTGGAGACTCTCACCTTTGCTTATGGAGAATTAAAGTGGCAAAAAGCAAAACCGAGGGGTTTCAGACAAGGAAAGGGTCAGCAATGCTCTTCCCAACAGCGGTGCAGGGAGACAGCGGCTCCACGCACTGCAGACACCCCCCTGGGGAGATCACAGCAGCTCTGCCTCCATGGAGTGGTGAGTCTTCAACATGAGCACATGCAGGACAGGTTTCTCGAGATCTTTGCTCTCCAGTACTGTGGTAGACAAATATTTCCCAAACTGGTAGGCAAAACTGTGCAGTTTTGCAAACACACAGGGGGATGAAGGCAATGGCAAGGAGGCAGTGAAGGACTGCCAGCACTGAGTGAGGCAGCATCCTTTATCCTATAAGATAAACCACATCCTACAGGAGAAGTAACAGCACTGCTTCACTTGGATGGGATGGGGATGAAAGGGCTCATCCAAAGTAAAGAGCAAGCAAACAAAGACTCCTAAGCTCACTTCACAATAATTAATTCACTCTCTTGCTCTCCAGAAGACAATGCTAACCAAACCCTGTCAGTCACACATTAAACAATTTCTGTCTTCTAGGTTGTTAAAGAGCAGTGTTGTGAGCAGTGACATTTGAGATGGAGTGTGTGTTAGTTCTTTTTGCTAAGTGCAAGATATCATTTGGTTTTCAGGACAAAAACTTTATTTCAAAAGACAGATAAGCTGTTTCCAGAGTTCACCACTCTCATGGGCTTTTCTGACAGTAAATGTAGGGCTGTTCAAGACTGAAAAGAAGTTCCCTGTATGAGACAGGGTCAAGACATTCTCCAAAAAGGAGAAGAATTCCTATTGTTCTTGGGATCACAATTTTCTCCCCATGCTGCAGAGGATATGAACAAGTGAGCAGGGAGTGAAAGGGATTAATGACTGAATGAGTGGGACCTGGGATCCCTGCTGCAGGAGGAAGAGGGGCTGGAGGGGCACAATGCAAGGGGCTGGAGATAACCCCCATCCCTAGTGTTTAGCATTACAGACACCAAGGGCTCCCAGGGATCTGCCTGCTCAAATGGAGATGAATTAACAAGCATCTCAAAGGAGTCACTTAAGGCAAAATCAAACAAAGGGAAAGGTAGGAAGGGTTTAAGGTTTAGACCAACCACATATTGCATAGAAAGGGCTTGTTTTGCAGAAATGCTGAGCTGCTGACACCACTCAGTTCCCAGCAGGTTTTGTCCTCCTTGAGATGGACCCACACGATGCCAGTTTCCTCCCAAAGTCTTAAAAGCTGCAGAAAAACTGAGGTATTTATACCAAGTGTTGCTCATTTAAAGCCTATTAACTCTGACCTGACTGGATCAAGAACATGCAGCCCCGTGGAAGCTGCAAAACAAGCAGAAATTAAATTTTTCCCTCATTCTCAAGCTATTTTAAGTCAGGTCCAACGTCAGGGGATTAGAGGCAAAGTTTGGGGTTAGGATTAGTTTTCACCCTGGTGGGTGAGCTTGTTGATTTGGTTCCTGGTACTGATGGCTTCCAATAAACTGCATCACCACACCCTTTGCTCTCAGTGCCCCAAGAAAGATCTTGGCTTTGGCTCCTCAGTGCTTGGGAACGATGGGACACACAAAATCACATTAAAGCCGCCATGGATTTTGTTGGGTGGGAGGTGCAAGCAACACCTCCCTCTAAATCTAAAGAGTTACTTACCCATCAGGCTACTACAATGCATGGCTTAATTTAAAAGCAAGCTTAATTTTAAGATTAATTATTATAATCTCTGACTGGGTGAGCTTGCAATAAATCACCTGGATATGAAATTGCACAGCAATTACCTGATTGTACATTGAGCACATAAACATTGGTAAAGAGGTGTCACCTTAATGGCGACTGATGTTGGGGAACCGTAGGCTACAGCCAGCAGGAGAGAGTCACAGTGCAAAGCAGGTCAGGGGAGTAGGTGGCAAACAAGCACAGGATCAAAATGTTTACCACCATTCAAATTAGTCTTCAGGAGCAACATGCAAAACCAATGTAGGATTTTCAGCAAATTATGACGGAAGTTGCTGGAATTCCTTGCAGGAGGATCTGGGACAACAGATCCAAGAGGAACCACTGCTCAGGACAGCCCCTGCCTCACTAGCTTAGGGAGAAGCAATACAGATAGATCTCAAAGGCATTAACCTTCAGCCAACAGTGAGGCTGCAGCAGATGATGGCTTTCTGGGTGCCACAAGCCTGGATTTCAGAAGCATCAGGTTTCACTATAAATCAGCCCAGTCTAACTATTCCCTTACAACAGCTATTCCCTTGCAGCATCCTTTGGATGTAGCAGACCCTAGCAAGTGGCTGACCCTGGGCCAGAACAATGCTCCCCCAGGACCCTGGAGCACACAAGCTAGCAACTCCCCAGCCCAGTGCCACCTCTGGCCGGGGCACAGCTGGAATTTCTCATCAATGCTAACACTCGACACATCTGTCACCCTCACCAGGGAAGGTCTGAACCAGCCCATTTCCACCACAGTGGCTGCCCCAAGCAGCACCTTCCTGATAGCAGAGCAGTGACAGCAAGAGTCTGTCCTCAGTGTGACACAGCCCACGTAGAAACTTCTCTGCTGGCTTTTGGCTGGCCACAGCCTCACTGCTCAAAGGTGCTAGGTGCTGGCTCCCGTTCTGTTTTGGACTCTGCTTTCAAGGAACCAGATTTTAAGTTTCATTTTAAGAGTCTCAGCCCAGGGCCACAAGGCACCCAGGACTAGGAATGGTTTTAGAACAGCAGACTCAAGCATGTTATCTTCTCTAAGCCAGGACAAGCTGGAAACAAGGCTAGTTTAGAAGTCATTTTTCCCTATAGGAGGTTTTAAGCCTTGGAGAGCAATTTGTCACCCTCAGGCCCACCTGTGGGATGACCAGGTGACCTCCACAGCACCAGCACCCTCACCCCATGACATGCTGCTTTGGCAGCCCAAGCACTCACTGCCAGCACAGCACCAGCACAGCTGGGTTAGACATCCAGGAGGCAGAGGATAAACCTCTCATCTCCCTGGAGGTGATCACAAAATTGGCATTTTGGAGGAAAGGTGGCACAGTTCTGCAGAGCTGGAGGAAGCCAGGAGATAGTAGGGCACATCTCCATCAACACTTAACAACACTTATAGCCTCCTTGGTGAGATTCAATTTGCCAGAGGAGCTGGGATTTATTACCATGATCAAAGTGCTTGAAACAAATGCAAATACTGCTGAATGGAAGCTGTGAACATTAGAGGATTGCAAACACTCATCCAGGACTTAAGAGAAGCAGCTGAACCAGGCTGCAATCTGCATCCAGGGCCAGGACCTTGATCAGAGCCATCGGGAGATGTGAATCCTTCTCTAATTCACAGCAGCCTCCTTTACCACAGGCTGCCCACGGGGTTGCTCAGCAACACAAGGCCTGATATTGCCAATTTATCCAGAGCAAGCCCTCAGGCTCCCAAGAGAAGATGCTCTTTCTTGACACTGTGTGCAAGTTGCATTTGCACTCACACATGGTGAGCCACCACGGAAAACCAGGAACCCCAACACCAAAAAACAACAAAAAGGAAATATAGAAAGTCCAAGTTAATATTCATGACTCCTGATTATCTGCATTAACAGGAAATTAGCAATGCTATCAGGGGGAGCTGTGATAAACTGTTCTTCCAGCCCCCCTCAAGAGCCCCATGAGCCATGCCTGGAAGGACTGAAGGCAGCTGGAAAAAAACATCATTCTTCACCAGGAAAGAAAAGTTTCAGGAGGAATGTGAAGGTGACAAAAGCTGCTTTGCTGTTGCTGAACTGCCAGGGAAATGGGGCTGATTACAAAACTTGCCTGGGATTTAGCAGACAGGTGCTGGGAAAATGTTGATTTGAATGGAGAAAGATAATTTAATCTTTCTAATTTAAGACTGAAGAATTATCAGCAACACAAGAGAGGAGCTTTCCATGCTCTACACCTGCAGTCAATATGAGTGTCTATAGCAGTTAATCCTTATCAACATCTGGCTGCACAGCTGGAACTATGGGCTCATCACCCTGGGGATCACAGGGACTGCCCAGGGCCCAAGCCTGGCTCTCCATCCTGCTGTGGGTAGTTTCAGCCTCATCTTGCAACAGTGGAGCTCTGCCCAAGCTCCCTTGTTGTTTAACACAGCTTGCAGTGGATGAACAGGCTTTAGTTTTCAGTTTTATGCAAATTTTGACATGTAGGATTGAGGTGATCAGTCACACATCTTATTCCATGCAAGAGCAAAGGTGCAGCTTTGCTACACCAATATCCACCACCATTCAATGCAGAAGACGTGAAGAAGTCCCAGTCCTACAATCCTGCCCCCAGCCCACCAACCCCTCTTGGAGCTGTTTCCATGAGCCCCTAGGAAGGATCTATCCTTTGGGCAGACACATCCACTTTATTTACTTGCCTGCATGGGAGATGGTTATCTTGCTGCTCAATTGCTAGTTCTCCACAAAAAGCAAATACATCTTTGGTATCCCTAAGAAGCAAGGGCATTTCTGGATGGTCTGGGTCTTCATTAGTCTCAAGACAATTTTCCATCCATAGCAGAAGGGAGAGGTTTCATTAAGAACAAGGAGAGCCATTTCCCAAGCATCACAGCAGCTAATGAAGGGAATTACTCAAAGTCACCTCCCAACACATACAACTTAATTAAACAAGGATTATTCCTCGAAGGCACCATCAGATTTCTGAAGCCATGAGAGAACTGAGCTGCCTGCAGCCCCCAGGGCTGCATTAGCAGGTGACATTTTCAATGCCAGAGAAAACCACTCCATTTTCTTGCAAATAGAGCTCATCAAGAGCAATGCTTCCCTGAAGCTTTCCCATCCCTGAGTAGTGCCATGGCCCAAAGCTGCACCATCCCATTTGCACTCCTACATACAGGACTCAGACCTGATGTCCCTCCAGCATCAGGACAAGTACAAAGGGAGCAGCACTTTAGGTGGACATTTCCATGTTCCTGTATCCTCCTTCAAAGACCCGATGCCTCCTTGCAGTCTGCAACAGGAGTTCTGCTTGACCCACACACTTTTCATCCCCACTGCATAAAAGAGAAGACAAAAACCTTATTTTATCAGGTGTTCCAAGCCTGATGCTCCATTTCGCTCTACACTGACAGCTTTTCCATCTGCAAATATGTAATTTAAATGGAATTATGCCAGTAGCAGGGATCATGCTGTTCCTGTTCTGTAGCCATACTTTGGAAACGGATGCAAACTTATTTAATATCAAATTCTGACTTTCCTCAGATCTGTCAGTACAGCTCCCTTGGCTTCAGCACAGCTGAAGTGCTGGGTGTAGCTGAAAGCAGGATCTAGCATACAGCACTCCAGAGTTATTAGCAGTGTATGAATAATCCAGATACAATGCCATTTTTATGCCAACAGCAGATAAAAGTGTAAGAACAGAGCCAGCAGAAGTAATTTTTCTGCTCACATATGAGCACAGGCTGCTTTCCACCCACTGCCTCCAGCAAGGATAGCACTAGGGAAGACCACGTCTGCTGCTGTTTCATTCAACATGCTCTGGACACCAGAGTCTGTTGTGGCAGAGGCCAAGGCAGGGCTATCAGCCCACATAACTGCACAGATGGCTCATCACAGCCAGGACAAAGAGGTCGGCCGGGTGTTCAAGGGTGACCAGAAGCTCCAGACCTTGGACCCTGCAAGCTCAGAGTGCTGACCAGGGAGCCCATTCCCCACACCCCGGGTGGAAAACTCCTCCTCCTGTCTGACCACTCTGACTTTCACCTTGTCAGCCAAACGAGGTCTGTCCAACTCATGCCATCCCATCAGTTTCCCCCTTGGGGTGGAGGTTATTAGCAGATTGCACAGTATTTCTAGCTTAAATTGGTCTGATTTTATCTCTCAGACACAGGCTCTCATTGTGCCTTTTTTTGCCAGATTAAAGTGCTCTTTGCTATCTGGGAAAGTACTTAGAGTGTAATTAAGTCACACAGTCCTTCGTTTGATAAGGACTAAGCTGATTTAGTTCTCACATTCCCTCCCTCCAAGGTATTTCCTTCTCCATGCCTTCCAGGATTTCAATATCCTTTTAAAAACTAAAGCTTTATGGGCGATTTTAGCATCTTTGGCTTTGCCAATGCCTAAAGGGGGAAGAGATCACCTCCCCGCCCTTGCTCCCCACTCTGTAACCATTCCTCCTTCCCACCCAGCAGCAACAGGTAGGGAGACCACCTTCCCCATCCTCTATCCCCTTGCAGGCTCCTGTATTTCACCCGTTTGATAGCAGTGCTGCACACTGGTAATATCAGCTGGCTGCAGGCATCCTGTTGCACCACTGAACACTGATAACAGAAGGGTTTCTTTATCCAGGATTACCTTTGGCATATTCAGGAGGTATATTCAGGTATATTCAGGAGGCTTAACCTTGCCTGTTCCCAGCCCATATCTCGTGAGGCTGGTGAGATTGTTGCTAACCCACATCATAGATGGTTTCCAATAAAACTCATTCCATCTTAATGCTGTCCCCTGTAAGCAGGGCAGCTTGCTGGCAGCTATTTCAGAGTGAGCTCAGGAAGAAGCATGAGTTCAATCTCATTTTAGGAATGCATCAAGGAAAAAAAATGTCTCTAGATGCACTAGGATAAAGTTACACCTGGCTCAAGTTGATGCTGTGCAGACACTTCTGCTAGAACAGCTTCTTGCTTACATCCACCCATCCCTACAACTACTGACAGGTCTCAGCAACAGCTTAAACTTCTGAAAGAGGGAAAATGAGGCTTTCAGGAGAAAAGCATTTCTGTTCACTCCAGGGGCATTGCCCTCACTTTCCCAAGTACCTTGTTCAGGGCACTTTGTCCGAAGGTTACATCCCAGCCTGTCCCCCAAGTTCAGCCCTGGCACAGCCTTCAGCTTTTAAAGCCTCCCAGTTGGACAAGGAAAGATTCATAACACCAGTCCTCGGTGCTCACAACTGAAATAAAATAAATAAAAGCTGCTGATTTAACTGCACACTAATGAGAACTACTCAAGCTACACATGAGGCAGAGCACAGCCCGGGTGTCTTGAGGTTCACAGCCCTTGCACCAACAGACAGCAGCACACAAGCAAGGGAACAGCTGGTCCAGGAGCCAAGAAGCCACTCCAGGATCAAAGAAGGCTGCAGAGGGTCTATCTCTATCATGTCCTCTACTCCCCTTTGCAGATACACAACGAACTCTCCACTTCTCTCTTCAGTGCCTGCTTTGTGCCAGCTGCTGGCTGGAGACTCCTCCTTTCCCACCCCATCCAGTAACCGTGTTGGCAATCTGCTTCTCACAAGCAAAGAAGAAAGCAACATCCTTTTTAGCCCCGTGTACAAAGAACAATTGAACATACTGTAGTGCTGTAATTGAAGTTGTCTCAACCTGTCACCATCAAGGTGCTGTAGACGGGACTTAGTGTTCACAGTGCTGATTTGTTTGTGGGGCTGTTAATATCTTCATTATTCTAATCTCTTGCTGTATCACTTGAATTAAATTTAAGAGCCCAGAGGAGCACGTTGTTAGTGCTCCAACTAATCAATGCCAAGACCTTCTAATGCAAGCAGCAACACAGAAGATAATTTAGTGGTCTCAAGGGCTGCTGGTGCAGACACTGAACAGCTCTTCACCCTTCCTTAACTCCTTAATCACCAAGCACTCCCAGCCTCATCATAGTTGTGGACTCAGCCTTACAATCAACACAGCACAAATTGTTCATCCCATTTGATTTAAAGCCTGGCGTGCCCAGAACAGGTAAGGAACAGCCTTGCGCTTCACAAGCTAATGAGACACTGCAGAGCAGACCCTTGATCTCCCAGTTCCTTGCCTTAAACAGTATTTCCTCCTTTCCAGTCCCCAGTGCAAGCCAAAGGCACCCTGGGAGTCCTGACTCAGTCACTTGTCTCTGACCCAAAGGCATGTCCTGACCAGGTATCTCCTTTAATGGAAAACCCACAACAAGCAGCAGGTTTGAGTGATTCTCCAGACCAAAGCCCACAGAACACATTTCAAAGGACCTGGCAAGTGCAAATACATTGCAGGAGAAGCTATGAAACTTGAGCAAGGCGCATAATCTACAGCCTTGAACTCTTAACAGCAAGGCTCCTTTACCCCCAGCCAGGCATCTCAGTGTAAACCTTCAATCTGTTCTAGTGAACCATAAGCAGGAGGCCAAGGCAAATTGGGGAAATGAGAAAAGCTTCAGCCATTCTCTCCAGATGGAAATAATTCAGCATTTCTCCCAGCCTAGTGCAGTGCATCATTGAGGTAAGACAGACTCCTGGCTATTTTAATCACTCTTGCTGGATTTGGTCTGTGGTTCCTTGGTTTTTCATATGTAATTAACAACGTGCAGGTTCCAGTAAATGATTTCAAATAAATCCTTCAATGACTAACAGACAGCAGCTCTAGAAATTCACATAGTGGTGGCTAAAAGCCTAGATTCAAATCATTACTCGGAGCCTCAGCTGGCTCACTGTGTATCACAGACCTGCACAGCAATACCACATGGGTTTTCCTGCCGCAGAGCAGAGCCCCAAGAATTGTGCTGTAGTCTGTAGATGGTCACACCAAGGCAATTTTGACAACAAACTTAGAAGAGAGAATGAGAAATTTAAGCTCCTCCATTTTCTCAGTCATCAGAAGGCAGCGGAAGGTGCCAGTGAACCACAGCACACACATCAGTTATGTAGAAGCATTAACTGCTTAATCCCCAAAATCCTGTTCTCAAAGAGATTTTTTTTTTCTTAAAAACCTTGTCCTTATACCTCCCAGTCCCAGCCCTGACAAGTGACAATAAAGGTTTAGCCCAGAAAACCTCCTCAGTAATCTCCTTTTGGGGCAAAAGTCTCTTTCCAATGCCCTGCCCAAACTCCCAGCTATAACACACTATGGGAGCAATCACAGGCATCACAAGCATCCTGTAGCAGCAAGGAATTTGCCAAAAACTCCCAGGTGAGGCTAGAAAACAGACTGGCCCCACACCCCCCAGACAAGCTGTAACACCTGACACCATCACCTGCTTTTCATCCAAAAGCAAGCACTTTAATGCATACTTAAGGTCTGCCAAATCCCACTGAAATTGATTGCCAAATGCTCCCTTCTTATGTTCTACTGTAAGAAGTTGTCTATGTGATGCTCTAAAAGCTCAGCGTTGAGATGTTTTCCACTAGAATGTAATTAAGTATGACAATAATTAGGCAATTGTGTGCTGAACTGCTGCTAACCTGCGATAACAGTGTTGTTGGATGGTGATGGTGTGACTCCAGCTCAGAGCTGAGCAACTGTGATAACATCGCATGTATTGCAACACACACAAGAATTTAAGCACTTGCCAGTTTCAGGGAGTTTGTAACATCCTTTTCTGTCCCAAATCACATAGAACATCTACACCCAAAACCTCTTGGATTCAGGACATGCTTCATGGGTTGCAACAAAAGTGGATGGGCCACATTACCCATCTCAGACATTTTTTTCCAAATAGTACCATTTGTTGGCAAATAGTTAAGTCAGAGCCATGAACAGCTGAGGTGCAGCTGGTTTCTGCAGAGTTACTAAAATATTTCCAAATACCATGCCAAGAACTGCAGGAGTTGTTAATACAGAGATTAAAGCAGGTAGCTGTACCTGGCAGAGCTTCTTAGCTCAAGCATAGAGCACACAATTCCCACCTGGCTGTGCCTTGCATGCTACACAAAACTAGAAAAACAATCCCAAGGCTGTACTTTCTCCTATTTTCTCAGAAAACACCGAGTCTATTTGCATCAAGTTCATCCAGGAGTTAACCACAAGGAACTTGTGATTACAGGGACTGCAGAAACACAACAGAAGAAGATTGAAAGGGCTCAAACCCATTGCCTTGCACCACAGCTCTACTCTGCTCCCCTCCCAGATCCCTGGGATCAGCCACAGGAGGGAGAGATGGGAGCAGACTGCTCTGCACAGAAGAGGCAGACAGCCCCTGTTTTCAGTCCCGAGAGTGTTTTTTACACTTTATCAACATTTTTCTATCCCCGAGAGAAAAAAAAAAAAAAAAGAAGAGAATTTGACAAAACCACCACACTTACCTGCTCTGAGAGCCCACGGTCCCAGTGCGCAGCTCTGGTGCATTCTGTGTTGTGTCTCTCCAGTCAAATCAAATCCATTTCCCCTTAGGCTGAGGGCAGTACCCCACAGGAAAGAGACGAGCAGCCGTGGCCTCCACCGTCAGCTTCCTCCATGTCTGTTTGATGGCTGCACATAACACCACCAAGGGCTGGATCCTGCTCTGCTGCCACACACCCGTACTCTTCCTCCTTGGCAGCCTCCAGGCTCACAGTCCTGTGTCCATCCTCATTTCAGCTCACAGGAGCCCCTGAGCAGATCATTCTTTCATAAAACAAAGTTCTGCCACTGCTCAGCTCAATGACCATTATTTTAGCACCAAGAGGAGCATCTTGCAGCTGCCCACCTTCTCACAGCCCTATCACACAGACTTACTGCAGAGAGCCTAGGACAGTCCCCACCAACTGGTTTTTAGGTTCCCTGTCGCACACAGCTGCTCCAACTGGAGATGCACCAGGGTCCTACCCAGGGCAAGGGGAAAAGACTCCAATCTTTAAGAAATAAAATCCCCAAAACCACTATGAGCACCACACTAAGAGTTTCAAGGCAGCTGTACAGAAATTTAACATTAAAAACCCTAATTTAATGCCAGAAAAATATCTAAAGAGAAAAAGACAAACCCACCTCACCCTCTACTTGTAAGCAGAGGAAAGAAACTGTGAGTCCACCTGCCCCCCCCAGGACCACCCACAGCCAGCTGATGAGACTCAGTTCATTAGGGCTAATTAAGAGGTTTCAGCTGGGGAGAGCTGAGTCCCACCAGGGACCAGGCTCTGCTGGTGCCCCTGTGAGGAACAGGACCCCCTCCCCTCCACTGTGACAGTTAAAATCCCAGTACTGAAAAGAAACCTGAACAGAGATTAGTCTTGACATTTCTGGGTCTTGTAATCACAGTGGGCGACAAAAGCAAATTCTGGATCAGCTTTTCCCAGCTCCCAGCAATTTAAACATCTCTGCTTTAAGGAGAGCCTGAGTTAAACAAAGGGGTGACAGGCCGTGAGTTGAAAACCGCAGGATGTGGTATCCTGGCATTATGTTAAAATCGGGCAGTCTGAATAGCCTCCAGAATAGATATTTTTTGGAAATTCGGGAGAAAAGGTGCTGCCACCACACAGCCCACTGCCCCTTGCTCTGTCTGTGAGTCCTTGTCCCCCCACGTGCCACAGAGGGGCACCGCTGGCCAAAACCACTTGACCGCCTTGCAGGATGAAGGCTCCGTTTAGGAGGAGGAAATAATCAGGCAGGAAGTGAAAATGAAACCATTCAGTGACAGAGTGGAGGGGAATGGGTTTTGCATTCATCTGCCTGTGCTGGCAACTGGTCAAAGGACCATTACTGGGAAACCACAGTGGGAACTTGGGACTCCGGTGGGGGGGAAGCTGCGTTATTCCTACATGAGGCTCAGTGACTCCTGGAGCTATCCTGCAGCAACAGGACATGGGCTTTGAGGGGAAACTTGAACTTCTGGTGTGTTTCCCCATCAGGTCTGTCCAGGCCTGCCCAGGCAGCAAATCTGGACGTGCCAGCAGAGATGCGAGGCCACGGTGCAGGGAGGTTTCTTGTTTTCCAGGCTGGCCAGGGTGCTGCATGCTCCACACAGCCTGGTGGCACTGGTGCTGTGCTGGACACTACTGGAGCCTGAGCCAGGAGAAATAGCAAAGGGAGAAACCTCCTTCCCCTGCTCCTGCTCTGGGAATGCACAGTACCAGCTCTGGGGGGCTGCGGGGGGCTCTGTGAGAAGGTGCCAGGGCTGCCCTGTGCTGGGCACGTCGGCTTCCAGCTGGTTCCAGACAGCTCCAACAGCCCCACTGCAGGGCACGGCTGAGCCCGTCGGTGATGCTGGTGGCACCTCTGGGAAATGTGTTTAAGAAAGGGCAAAATGCAGCGTAGCAGAGAGGGGATAAGTGTGAGAGGTGGCCCCGTGAGCAGCATTCTCAGGGAGGGAGCAGGATGGGGGGAGGAGGTGGAGGTGGTCAAGGCACTGGAGCAGAATCCCCAGAATCCCCCGGAGGAGCCCCTGTCACAGCAGGTATCCACACCTGGCACTAACGTTAATTGGCAAGAAATGAATTCCCCCAGTCGAGTCTGTTTTACCCTGACGGTAGCTGGGGAGCGATCTCTGTCTTTAACCGGACCCGTGAGATGCTTTCACCTTGTTTTCTCCCCGGCGCTGCTGGGCAGGACCGGCAGCAGCCCCGGGCACCCCCGCAGCATCCCGGGACGCAGCCCCGTGCCCGGCTCCCGCAGCCCAGCGCATCCCTGGGTGCGGTGCCCGGTGCCGGAGCCCTCCNGGGTCGCAGGGTGGGTTTCGGGTGCTCGCTCTCTCTCTCTCCCCCCTCACCGCGCTTCCCCTCTCGCCCCGCAGCCGCAAAGGCCCTCGGCGCTCCCGCGGGCAGAAGGATTTCATCCCCGACGGCTCGGCCGAGCAGGCGGAGAGGCTGCGGCTGTGCCGGGAGGAGCAGTGGCTGCTGCTCTCCGAGGAGCGCGTGGAGCGGCTGTGAGTCCCGGGGCCGGGGTTCCCGTGCCCCTGGGAGGGGCCGTGCCGGGCTCGGCGCTCGGTGCGGTCCGTGCGGGGCGGTGCGGGCAGGACACCGCCGCTGAGAGCGGGGGAGGGGTCGGCGCCCCTCGGCTCGATGCTCGCAGCGGCACCGGGGCGGCTCGCCCCGTCCCCTCGGGTCGGACTGGCGCGGCAGTGCCTGATGGGGGTGTCCGGGGAGTCCCGCAAAGGGCCCCCGGGTCCCTCGGGGCTGTGCGGGAGCCTGCAGCCTCTGCAAACAGCAGCCACGGGCTGCTTGGGCACGAAACCCCTCGCTGGTGCTCATGCATCTGCTCAGGGATGGCCAGTGACAGGACAAGGGGGAACGGGTGCAAGGTGGAACACAGGAGGTTCAGGTGAACATAAGGAAGAACTTTGTCACTGTAAGGTGACAGAGCACTGGGCCAGGCTGCCCAGAGAGGCTGTGGAGTCTCCTTCTCTGGGGACATCCAAACCCCGACTGGATGCGTTCCTGTGTGACTGCTCTGGGTGGTCCTGCTCTGGCAGGGGGGTTGGACTGGGTGAGCTTTCGAGGTCCCTTCCAACCCCTGACGTGCTGTGATCCTGTGATGCGTGGCCTTGTGCACACTCAGCCAGCTCTCACTGTCCCTGCTTTATCAGTTTTGGTGTTTTCAACAGCACTGCCAGTCCCTGGAGCTTATCCTTTCCTGGGAGGGTCTCACACACTGCCCCTCAGCACACGCTGCCCCTGCTTGCCCTGCTGCTTTCTGGTAACAGCTTCTCTGTCTGCACTGACAGTAGCAGCACAAACTATTCACATAAAATCACACCACTGGGGTCTTCAGAGCGAGAATGGTGACCTCTGGCAGACAGGCAGGCTGGAGAGGGAGGACCCTTATCTTCCATTGTTGTCACAGCAGGGCTTGTTCAAGCACCTCCATATCTGCATGACTGGGGCAGCAGTGGAGGCTCTCAGGATGAAGTCATTGGATGGGTTTGNTGTGTGGCCTTGTGCATGCTCAGCCGGCTCTCACTGTCCCTGCTTAAAAGTTTTGGACCCTACAGGTGTTATCTTTTNTCAAGCACCTCCATATCTGCATGACTGGGGCAGCAGTGGAGGCTCTCAGGATGAAGTCATTGGATGGGTTTGGGTTTCCTTTCAGGTGAGGAGATTGTGCTACTGACTAAAGGTGTAGAGCAAGTCCATGGTGGACCCTACAGGTGTTATCTTTTTTTTTTCCTTGAGCCAGCTGCTAAGAGTGCATGTTTGCATTCTTGCAAACTCACCTTCCACTTCTTCTCAGCTATTAATTTTTTTCCTCTCAGACCACGTGGGGGGGGATACAGCAATTTGAGAGTCTTGGCAGCATCCAAACAGTTGTATGATAGATCGTGGCCCATAGACAGACACCTGTGGTGCTAACTGAAGGTTAACTAGTTGGTAGTGATAAAATCTTCAGCTGGTACTGCTGGATCCAGAGGATGATGTCTTTCTAAGGCCTTACCCTGTAAAAATGCCACCTGGAAGTTTGCTGCCTTTTGATACCTTCCTGAGCTGCTTGTTGTGTTGCTACAATAGGAGTTGATTGTAGGACGTGCTAGTAGTAACAAACTGATCTTTAACCTTTTCAGGGGGAGTCTGGTGAAAGCCGAGTGGAAGCCAGGACAGGGCATCGTAGAGCTGCAGTCCCCTGCGGTGAGTCTGCTGCAGAGTGCACGCGGTGCCATCAGCTCCCACTAGCCATTTCAGATTCCTTTAATTTGCTGCTTGAAATGGGAGAACACCTGGTTGTCAGCAGGGAACAGTCAGACCCCATCACAGGTTTGTGCTTCTGTTCCAGGGGAAGTTCTGGCACACCATGGGGTTCACAAAGCAAGGCAAGCAGTGCCTGCTGCCCGAGGAAGCTCTGTACCTGGTGGAATGTGTAAGTAGGATACCTGTGCTTGGATGGGGACATTGGGTCCTTCCTGAATGATTGGGGGAGCTGTAGCAGCTTTAGATTGAAGTCTGAAATTGCCTGACTTGTGTTAGTGCAGTTTGAGCAGCTGATGAACACTTGGTTCTTGAGGAATTCTCTCTCCTAGCCTGTTTGCTGATGGAGCTGTTTGTCTTCAGACCATGGGTTCCTATCTTGTACTCCAAAGCAGCCTCTGTGTCATTGGCAGCATGTGTTAGTTGGATCCGTGGCCACTTTATCCAGCTGGTGTCATGTTTAACCCATTCCTAGGTCAAACACAACAGTAGAGACTAGGAGAGTTTTAGCTGATCCACATTTCTGTTACTATAGCTAGTAAGTTGGCTCTTTTATCAGAATAAGAGAAGCATGAGGATCATGTCATAAAGTTTTCTATTGAGATTTCTGCCTACTTTCTGGCTTGGGGGGCAATGAGACACACATTTATCAATCACTTCTTTATCAGAATCTGTAGATATAGGGACTTGAAATTCCACAGTCCGGGAAAACTCATTGTTCTGGGAATTTCTGGAAACGAGATCAAACCATGATCTTCTGTTGCTTGCAGGAGTTAATTGGGATCAAAGGTTTGCTACTGAGAAATCCTTTTCCTCAGAACTGGTGTACAGTTAATGAGGACATCTGGGACTGGTCAGTGCCTTCTCTGTCATAAGTTGACTTCCTCGCTTATCCCCAGTGTATCTTACATATTTTGCAATTACAAGGTTCGTAAGCTCATTACCACAGTTTTTCTGTGCTTCTCCGAGAAGCTGATTGAAATTAGTGGGACTCCATCCAGCCTGGGTAGGGCCACATTTAGGCACTGAATCAGATCTTTCTGCATGAAGGGTGTTGGCATGGGAGGCAGTTATGTAGCAGTCAGTGCTGTGTGTGCTTTACACTTAAGGAGAGATCTTTGGGGGTGCTACTTGGCATCTCTTCCCAGTGTATGTGGCAGAAAGAGATTTAAATGTGGCAGACAGGGGAGTGAGACCAGGTTGCTTTCAGCACTCCTCTGCTTGCAGAAATGCTGGTTAGGGCTCAGTTGAATTTCTTTGCTGTAGAGAGGGGGGGGTTTTGTCATGGAGAGGCATGGATGTTGCATAAAGGAGAGTGCTGAGACTGGTGTGAGCTTGCAGAGGTTTGTTCCCTGCGATTCTCTCAACACCAAGCTTTTGCCCTGCAGGGCTCTGTTCAGCTCTTTTACAGAGATCTGCCCTTGTCAATCCAGGAGGCCTACGAGATCCTGCTGGCCCAGGAGGCAATGAGCCTGCCACATTACCAGGTGTGTTGGGACCTCCAGCTATTGCAGGGAGGATGAAGGCAGAGAGCTTAGCCTCAGCCACACAACCTCTTCCAGTGGCTGGGAGCAGTTTGGGAGGGAAGGAGAGTCATCCTTAGCTTTTCCCACTTACCTTCTTCCAAATGATCAGTTCCTGTTTCCCCACTTTTCTATGGGTCTTAACCCTGGTGTTTTCTCCTCTGCCAGGGCCACACTGTTTACCCAGTTGTAGCAGAGTTGGTTTGGTTTTAGGGTAATGGTTTAACCCTCTTGTTTTCCTTTGCTCAAAGGTGTTCAGCCACTTGAAGCAACTGGGTTATATTGTACTGAGATTCGACCCCAGGTAACCAGCTTTTTCTTTCCACGCTGCTTTCTCCTTTCTGGAAGACCCTGAGCAGTTCTGTGCCCAGTGGAACAGCAGAGAAGAGGACTTTGACCCTGCATTCCATCCCTTGGGAGGATTAAAGGCTAAAAGTGGCACTCTATCCTTCCTTGCTCCTCCCTCTCGAGGAGGTGATTTGGAACATGAAATGGGGCATGAACTGCAGGCCGTTCTGGTCCTGCTTGTGGATTTTCTGTGCCTGGAAGAAAAGATTCTTGCTGCTGTACTGTAGGGGCTGAGCAGAAGGGTAGTTTCAGTGCCCTGCCCTGCTGTCAGCCTCTGTGTTGGTGTCTCCTTACAGCACTGTCCTATCTCCCTACGAGAGGCAACTGAACCTGGAAAGTCACTGCCAGAGCTCTGGGAAACACCATCGCAAAAGGAGGAGGAGTTCCAGCCCCAGGTAAGGATGTGGCTCGAAGCCTTCTTCCATCTTCTTCCAGGCTCTGCAGCTTGGGAACAGCATCCTCAGCCCTTGGTGCTGCAGGTGACCTGTCTTGGCTGTCCCTGAGCAGTGCTGTGCTTCTGAACTCTTTGGAGTGTGCCCTTCTGTCACATCTTTACTTCATGCAGGGCTCATAGGGGCAAACTGCCCCCAAGCCTTCCAACTGCAGTGGTGAGATGCCAAAAGAGAGGGGTAGAGAGATCAATCAGAAGGAACACGTGGCAGATGTCTTCTCTTGCTCTTTTTTAGAGGGATTGCAGACACGGCAGTGCCCATCTTGTACTTATCCCCCCCTCCCCACAATGCAGCTTACGTGCTAGGACTGTACAGCAGAGAGCATAATTGGGTCCTGGTCCTTGCACACAGCCTCTAGAAGTTGCCAAAACATAAACAAAAACTGACATAATTACTCAATTTGCTAACAATTATGGCAACTTCCAGTAGGTGGCATCATCCTTTAAGAAACAGGGAAAATGAGGCTGGTCTTGCAAGTCTTCTGTTAACAAGTAACTCAGTGGCTAAGGAGTTACAAAGGTTTAGGAACTGGGAGATAAAACTGCTGGTTTAAGAATTGCCCCATCTTCTCTGGGAGCCAGGGACTGCATCTCATACCAGTAAGCGATGCTGGCAGGAAGGTTTCTGCCTGGCCTGTGCTGGTTTGGCTGAAGTCCATCGTGTTTGGGTCAGTATATGGGGTGTGTGGGGGCTGTGTGGCAGGTTGGAGATGTGTGTCTGTACGAATTAAGGCTGGGATTCTCCTGGGCTTTGAAGTCAAATTTCATGGAGGACTGCTGAGAAGTTTATTCTGCCTTTGGCATTTACTGCTTGGTTTTGGCCTGCTTTTTTCCCTTCTCCTTTTGTCACATAAGCAAACGCCCTCCTTCCAGCCAAGAGGTTGTTGGCAAGGGTTTGTAGATCTGTCCGGGGGTTCCTGCCACTCTTGCCATCCTTCTTCAGGCTTAGCAGAGTGTTAGCAGGGAGGAGACAGGATTCGGGATTCAAAGAAAATAAAGTTCCACCACATGCTCCCTGTCTTTTATGCTGCTGCTTCCATCTTTAGGTCTCATGAGAAGAAACATAAGGTATCCGAGGACCTTCCAGAAGCTGAAGGGACCTCTGAGAAAGCTGGAGATGACTGTGGAGACTCCAGCTGCCTTCCCATGGATGAAAAGCCCTTGTCAGAGCAGCCAAAGGAATCAGATGCTAGCAATGGAGAGCAGAAGTCAAGCCCAGTTCCTCTTGGTACAGGACAAAAGGACTCCCTGAGCCCCTCCAGGAGCTGGGCTGGAGACTACAAGGAGAGCACCACTCACACCCATGCACCCCGCTGGGATTTTACCACCATCACTTTGCCAAATGTGGCCCCAGACCAGCCGTGCACACATCTGCCCTCACCTGACAATGGGCTCCTGCCAGAGAATGTGCCAGGCAGGGAGGTTGATGCAGCTTTCTGGTGTGCATGCATCAATCAGAAACAGGAGAAGCTGTCGCGGAAGGAAAGGGAGCAGCGAGAGAGGGAGAGAAGGTACAAGAGCAGTGTCAATGCTGACCGGGAGGTGAGGCGCTGCTCCAACTGGCAGGATTACAAAGCCCTTTTGAAGCAGAGGAGCCAGGAGAGAGTTTGGAAACGACCGCCACATCTCTGGGACCAAGCTGTCACACCACTTTTGCAGCCAGATGAAGCTACCTCATCAGGTAGTAGCTCTGGAAACTTGACTGGGACCCCTTCACACCCCACCCCCCAAACTGTGTGAAGCATTGCTGGGTATGCAACAGCAAAAGGGATGATGTGGAGAAGCTGAACATCAGTTTAGGGGACAGTACCTTGAGAAGGAAAATCTCATTAGAAGGCCTAAGCAAAGCAGGCATAGAGGAGCCCAGCCATGGGCAGGGGGAGAGAGAAGAAAGCTTGTCCTCTGCCTTCCCATCTCTTTCTATAGCCCACTCAAGTGCCAGGATAAACAGGGCCTTGGGAGGTCTTCTAATCCATTCCCCATGTCCTACTGTGTTGCAGTCCTTCCTGCTAGGTTCTTAGGCGTGTGAAATCAGGGCCAGCAAGATGCAAAGCAGTTGCAGGGTGTTCTGGACTGTGTGCTGGGAGGAGATGAGGAAGTTGAGGTCTTTGAAGTAGCCAGCGGTGACTGTGGTGCTGCCAGCCATTGTTGGAGGAGGAAGGCTCGTGGGTGGTGGTGGAGTGCTTGGAGTGCCCTGGGAGAGAAATAGCTGGTCTGATCCTTTCCTGTTCCTTCTCCCTCCAGCTGAGCTCCTCCAGCAGATCAGCGTGCTGCAGCCCTCCCACATCCTGGACGGAGCCTCCCGGTTAGTATCCAGCCAGCCAGCTCGTAGCTGTTAGGGAGTAGGGGATGTCTTGTGACTGTCCCTGCTTGTGAGGTCCGAGGTGCTTGCAGCAGCAGTTTGGGAGCTGCCTGGTACCCAGGTTGCCAAGAGAATCCAGTGCTCTGCTCCATGGCTCTGTTACATCTGGAGTGAGGGGCTGACATTTCTGTGAAGTATCAGGTCCTGCAGCAGCAGAGCCAGGGCTCTGCTCCAGGCCAATTAAAACATTGGGGTTGCTCTTTTTTCTTGCTGTTCCCTCTCTGCACCCCAGCCAGGTAAGGTTTGGTTGGGTTTCACCTGTGCCTCATCCCTGGAATGTGCTGCCATCCCTGATGCAGTGATTATAACATCTTGGCTTTGGGACTTCTGGTTCTGCTGCTGCCTCAAACAGTCTGTGCAGTGTTTGTGTGCAGTCCCTGCAGGGCAGAGCAGTGCTTTGCTTCTGTGTCTGTTAGTGATGCTTCTTGCAAGGGGGTCTGTAGAGAAGGGAGTGTGACAGATACGGGGCAGGAGCTTGCTCTGGTCTGGCTACAGCAAAGATCTAGAAAGGTATTAGAACAGTTGCAGGGTCAGTCATCGGAGGAGTGAAGCCTTTCAAAGGGCCCAAACTAGCCAGGCTTCAAAAGCCTTTGCTCCCTCTTTGCTCTGCTGTATCTATACCCTACAACATTTTGATCTATATGTATGTGGATATTTTCTCTTTTCTGTAGGCTGCAGGAGGACCCAGGGGGCATGAAGTTAGACTTCAATGTGTACCAAGCAGATGCAGTGGCCAAGTTTAAGAAGACAAACCCCGGGAAGCCATATGTCAGGATGTGTGTTCGGAGGTACCCATGGGTCTTAACTCTGTATTCTGCAACACAGCAGTTGCTGTTGTGGAAATGAAGTCCTAATGGTCTGTAAATGATCCAGCATCTTGTGAGCTTTACAGATCATCAAAAAGCCTCCCTTGAGGATGGTCCTGTCCGGAATTCTTTTTTTTCTTTCTTTCAGTTCCTCCTTTGTTGGAGGCTGTGGCTGACAATTCCCCCAGCCCTTGCACTCAGCCCACACTATTTGGTCTTCTGGTTGCTGCTCATGCCTGAGTATTACTGGAATCAGGGATAAGAAGCCATGGCTTTATTTATGCAATGCTTGTGAAACTCATGTAGAGCTCAGTTTTGCAGGGAGGTTCATGGTACCTGAATCCTGAGCCAGTGCAGGTCCCTATGGATTTTTCTGCAGAGATGTACCTCCCCAGAGCTCGCTGGAGGCTCAGAGCCATGGGTTTAGTATTTTGATCTTTGTCAAATGTACCTTTAAGATCAGCACAAACAGATAGGTGTCCCCTTTCTTGCTGGATCCGTAATCTGATACTTAAACTCCATAGGCAGGTGCAAAGTTCAGTCTCTGCCTTTTGTAATTTTGATGTACCCTAAAACTGTCCCTCCTCCACTCTGCAGCTGTAGTAGCCAGAGCAAGGAAGGTGGTAATGCAGTTTTACAAAGGTCTATTGTGAGCAAGTAGGATGATCCTTGCTTTATAAATATTTTCATCTATGGGTAAACAGACTCTGCAGCATTAGAGGGAGGGAAAAGCAGGTCAGATGTCGATCCCAGCAACCTAAAGATCTTCCTAGCACAAAGGTATTCGGTTTGCACTGGATTGGCAATTTGCCACTTGCCCTGTGAGCCATATCTAATAGGCACAGTGCAGAGCAGTGTGCAGTTGCCCTTGGTTTTGGCAAAGGACTTGACTGCTCCCAGCATGCAGTGTACTCTCTCAGGGCTGGCAGCCTCCTGCCTTGGCTGAAAGGAGTGGGGAGGATCATTACCAGCTCCTAAGACCGAAGTGAGCTGTTGTGATCGCTGGCCAGGACAGCTTTGTCTCTGTATTCTTCTTGCTTTGAGAACAACGGGGTATTTTTCTCTCTGCAGCTTTGATGAGCAGATTCCATCCCTTCGGGCTTTGAAGCAGGTCACATATCAGAGTGGGGACGTCCCGGTGGTCTTTGCGCTGGTGGATCACGGAGAAATTGCCTTTTATTCCCTAAAGGAATTCAAGCTGCCAGTTGATGTGAATCACTGAAGTTGCTGTCACTTGCAGAAATGGTATGGGATGAAGGGAAGAGCTTTACTCAGGATTTGTTTTCTTGATTTAATGAAACTTTACAGAAAATAGAGCCTGTGATATCTGGAACCTTGGGTAGTTGACCACTTTATTCACTGTTAACAGACTTTGCCCAACCAAATGGCTCAGGCATAATAGCAAAAATTAAAACAAACAAGTGTGTATGGCTTAGCCGTGCATTTCTTGACTGGAACACACACTGCTTTGTTCTTCAAGCCACTGGTTCTCCAGCTTCTCATCTCATGGACCACTAGTCTGCTTTGTCTGTGTCAGCTTTGGCTGACCTGTGGACCATTAGGAAACACTTTGCTGGTGATCCTCTTGTCACGCGTTGAGAACCAGTCAAATGGTTGGAGAGTCATTGAGGTCAAGCAGAGACTGAATAAGCTGATCAGATCAGTGCTGGTGTCCTGAACCTCTGTCATTCAGCTATGCCAACAACCATCAGATTAGATTCTGATCTGAAAAAGGCACAGCCATAATGCTCAGCCACATGGAGTAACGTTTCTAGGTGCTTCAGAGCAGGAAACTCTGCCTTGAATGCTATTTCATCAGCTGGAGGTCACAGAAAGCCCCAGAGCATTGCAGGTGGCACCCCAGCCTCATGCTCTTGTGGCTGTGCTGAGATGCATTTTGGCCACACAGCATTATGCCATATTAAAGTTTGGCCACTGATACCAGCACGCTGTATCTGATAGTCTCGGTAGTCTCAGCAGGCCTACAAATTCCTCATGAGCCTTCCAGTCCTGTGGCTGTTGTGGTCCAAACTGAGGATGTAATTGCTTTCCAGGCCCTTTGGGAGCCTGTGGGAGCTTTCCACCAGGATGTCCAGGTACCAGATTTGCTTTAGCCTCTATGCAAGAGTGCCAGTGACAGAAACCAGAAGGTCTGCTCGGGATAGAAGTGTGCTGAGCATGGCCATGTTTGGTATCAATGTTCTTCAGAACTGCAATAGCAACTGGCTTAGGTGCATTTTATTTGGTAATTTTTGAGTTCCTTTTGGAGATGGAAGGCTAAGCAATAAAAAAGCCTTTTCCAACAGTGCGAGCCTCCCAGTGTGATTCTGAATTCCTGCAGACATGTTAATAGATGATGCAGAGGGAGGCTAGTGGGACCCCAGTAGCACCAGCTGGTGAGTGCCTGCTCATGGTCATGCGACACTGGCTTGTGTGACCCTGCTCTTATGCCTGTGTTTGGACCCAGTTGCTGCCCTGTTCCCTGGGAGGGCAGTGTGACTCGGATCCTACAGGGGTCCCTACATCTGCGTGCAGTTCCTTCCTGTCAGCACACAACACCTTTGCCATCTCCCTCCTGTGTGCTCAGAGGTATCATAGCCCATGGTGGCGGGGATCTGCTGCAAGCACTGTGCCTGGTTCCTGTTCTGTGCACACACCCCTGTTATCAGATGCTGGAAGTCAGCTGAGGGAGGGTCTGGCAGCTCCTCCCACACGCCCTCCCCTTCCTCTTCCTCCTTCCAGCAGTGCTTTTGCTCTTGACAGTCCTCTTCAAACACCGGGGTTGTTGGCAGCTCCAGTCTGTGCCCTCAGCGTTCTCCCAGACTGTTTTGCAGATTAAAGGCAGTGGGAAGAGAGTTTCTAAGAACAGGCGCAGCCAGAAGAGCTCCACTCTGACCCAGAGTCCTCACGTTTGTCCTGGAATTAGGTCAAACTCACTCCTGTTGATTTCAATCAGTCTCATCTGCTTATGCCAAGGTGGAATTGTATCGATGAACTCTACGAGAGCCACCCAGTGAGTTTCGCTGGGGCAGAGACTCCCTGATTCAGCACAAAACAATTACAATTTAATAACCACTGCAGGGAAGATTGAGAAACTGTGGCTGCCTTGCTCAGCACCACAACATCTGACGGTGCCTTTACCAGCATGGGATCACGATGCAGGCTGATACCACTGCTTCATTTTGGCCTGTGATGTGGATTGGCCGGGTGTTGCAAGAAGGTGACAGAAATGAGTTTTTTAATTGGAAAACATCACGTTTGGAAGCTTGGCTGAAACGTTGACTGTTACTGGCCCCTTGTCAGAGGTAATTTCAAGCTTTTGCATGGATGCAGAGAGGTTGGCAGACCTCGGACCGCCGTTTTGCTCTACATAACCCCCGATTCCTCCTGAGCCGAGCAGCGGAGCGAGGCAGCAGCAGCCGTGCGGCTCATCCCAGCCAAGGCTGCAACTTTCTGCTGAGCTTTTCCCTCTCCCTGGCCCGCAGGAGGGTTGGCCGCATCCCTCGGCCCCTCGCGGGAGCCGGGAGGAGGGGGCCTGGCCCGGCATAGGAGCCGGCTGCTCCCCCCCCCGGGGCTCGGTGCCCGCCGGGCG